>VXAZ01003151.1:7020-47833 GCA_013399875.1 Gymnorhina tibicen
TTTTTTTTTTTTTTTTGTCGCCCTTATCAAAGGTTTCCCCCCTCCCCAAGCCTGGAAACAGAACCTTTTTACGATCATTAACCGCTCTTTTTTCCTCCCCAAATGTAATTGTAGCCATTTAGTTTAATGAGGAGCTGATAGGAGAGTTGACTCTTGAAGAGGGATATGGTTAGCTACCCAAGCCCTGAAACAAAGCCGAATGCCTCCACATGAAAGAGCATTTGTTTTGAATTTGCTCTGATTTACTGGCATCTCCCTTCCGCGCGCAGAAGTGCAGCGCTGAAAATTCCCAACTGGAGAGACCCAGTCAAGAAAGGAAAATAAACGCACTTCGGAGCAATCCTCCAAAGCTCACTTTCTCCTCCTTTTTTTTCCTACCCACTTCTGCATATTTTAGTTAGCAGAAGAACGTATTTGAAGAGGGCTTTAATGAGTTATTGGCAGGGTACAGGGCCAGCACTTTGGCTTGCACTTATCTGTGTTTGGGCAGATGGGGATGGGTGCTGCTGGGTGGAGAATCCAGCATCCCTCATCTCCTCCAGACCTGTACATATTGAATTTGCGGCTCCTCGATGAAAGGATGGCTTAAGAAAAGGGGAAAAAAAAAAGTGATTATTTTGGTAATTTGGAAACTGGAGTGGGTGTGTGAGGAAAAAGACATCACAGGTAGTTGTTGGTGGTGTTGGGTTCCTGCAGCACTGCAGCCTTTGGTCATCAGTCATGGGTGGTGGATCCTGGTGTAATAGCAGAGATCAAGGTCAGTAGATCTGCTCTGATGTCTCAAAAAGCAGGATTTGGCAAGGAAGATCACTCTCAGGACTGAGAATTTGGGAGTGGGGCCAGCCTGGGGTTCATGGCCACTCCAGCAGGGGAATGCATGGAGGGGTTGAGAGGATGGTGGCAAGGGGAGCATTGAAGGGGCTCAAAGTGAGCGTCCTTGCAGCTGTCCATGAGGAGCCTTTGATGAAGAGGAGTCCCAGATCAGCCACTGCTGGGGTCTGTCTCTCGCTGGGGCTGCAGGCAGTTGTGTTGATGGATACCAGAGGCTCTGGAGGATGTGTGGCGGGGGGAGCGGCGCGGCCAGGGGGATGTACGGGGAGTGTTTCCCCCTTGCGATAACTAATCTGAACTGCTCTTTCCCTCCCTCCCTCTGCTTTCTGTTCTCCTTCCTGACCCAGGAATGCAGTCCTGGGTAGTCCTTCACATCAGGCTGGTGTCCTCTTCTCATCCCACCTCTGCTGTGTCTCCCCCAGCCATCCCATTCTCTGGCTGATATACCCCTTGCTTCCCCCAAGGCACTGGCTCTCACTTCTGTATTCTTGCCTTTATTTATTTTCTTATATCATCTTTATTTTTATCAGTGGTCAGCCTGTGGGTAGGTCAGGACTCCTCGCTCACGTTTTCTCCCACTGACGTGGTTGTGCTCAGGTATTAGTAGCCAGATCCTTTCTGTCCTCAGTGTGGTTAAAGAGTAAAAATATCCCATTGGAGATAAAAATAATTCCTGTAAATAGGAGACAGAGGGTGGTTTTCCTGTATTTTGAGCTGACTTGTTCTCAGCTGATGTGTTTGGTTATGACTTCTTTCAAACAAGCAAAGCCATGCTTGGAGAGCTTGGAGGTGGCTGGCCCGTGGTCTGGTGGCATCAGATTGGTGGGAGCCAGATTCCTGTATGACCCATGGAGAAGCTCTGCTCCAAGGGTTGAAGTGAGCTGGTGGTGTTTGTTGGTGCGTTGGTGCTGTGTCTCCATGGAATGTGATCCACCAGCCCTGGACATCTCTGTCCTGACCCGTGTGTGGCGTGGGGCTGGTGGCTCTCGGCTGGTGGAAGGCTGTGGCGTCCGTGGTGGGTGAGGAGGTGGCTCTCCAGCAGGACAGGTGAATAGTGCTGGATCTGCTGGCAAAGCAAAGCTCTCAAGAAGCCCAGAGCTTGTCCTCAGAGAGGGAAAGCAAGTTGAGCTGGCTTGTGTCCTCACCACATCCACTGCATTTTTATAGAGGTTGTTCCTATAATACCAAACCTGAGAGTTTTTCCAGATTTTGGCCCAGTCCTAGTGATTTGCCCAAACTCTGGACGCACCTCAGAGTCTCCAGGAGCCAGTGGATGTTGAGTGATGATACTTGGCGGGTGCTGGATCAAGGTTCTGCAAGGCTTGAGGCTGGGAAACCCACAAGGCTCTTCCGAAGCAGGCACAGACTCAGTTTCTCCCTCCAACTCTACACCAAAAACACGGGGAAAAGATTTCCCCAGGCTGGAAAAATATTAGCATCATTCCCTACTCCAGTTCTCTGTGCTGTGGGACCTTGTCCGGTTTAAGGCACCTCTTGGCTGATTGACATTTCATTCCAAAATTGCGGACAGGCCGGGAATGTTTCACTATGCTTCTGATCCCCGCTGGTATCTGCTCGACGGGGAAGAAGCACCTTGTCCAAATCCGGAGATATTTGCCCCCCGAAGCGGCTCCCCACCGCTCTCCCCCCGCCCATGTAAACAGGATCCTGTGCTGTTTCTCCGCCAGAGCCCTGCCTGTGTTTTCCCGTTCCCCCTACTTCCACCTCCCTCCCCTACGGAGTTTATAACCTCCTGTGAAATGCCTTTATTTACAAATTGGCATCCTATTATAATCTGAAATTGAGACATCTTCCTGTGGAACTAGGATTGTATATTTGTCCCAGGGATAAACAATTGCTTGGGAATTTTTTTTTTCTTTAAGTCACTTATTTTTGGTTTATTTTTGCGCTTACGTCGTTTTAATATTTTTTAATTTGCTTTGAGCATCGCAGGGCGTTGCACCCTTTCCTTCCCAGCCTCGCTGGGAGACATGACCCCCTGCTCCTTGCTTACCTAAAAACCACGGTACTGTCCTGGAAAGGACAAGGTTATCAGGAGTTAATGCCAAGATGACAGCAGTGGAGCCTCTGGAGCAGAGCAGGCTGCCTGCCAGACTAGGAGCCTCCCGGCTCGCCTCGCACATCATCTGACCGTGGCCGACTGGGAGGAGGGAGCTGGTGCTTGGCACCGACCCCGGGCTCTTGGCTTGGCCACCCGCTCTGGTTCCTTCAAGCCTTGTGAGGGCTTTTTTTTTTCTTTTTTAAGGGGGTTCTCACCCTGTGGGGACCCCCCTGGGACACAGCCGGGATCCTCCTCCCAGCTCCAGGCGCTTTGCCGATTAAAATCCTTCCAAAGCAAATAGAATCCATTTAATAATTACTTTTAAGTGCTCTAGAGCCTCTTGAGCCTTTCCTAGATACTATTCTACAATGTGTTTTAAAGAAGAAATGATAGCAGAGGTGCTGCCCCCATTAGATAGTTTCAATCCATACCCGTACAGCTTCATTAAACCCATTTTTCCAGATGCCAGTAGATTTTCCCAGCCAAACGGTGCCTTTGGAACAGCAGATGATGAAATGCAGGAGACCCCAGAACCAGCAAGTCCATCATAGTGGGCATGATGCTGGGAACAGTGATGGGTGACCATGATGGGTCCACCTGTGTTTTAATCACACAACCTGGCTCTTTTTAGGGAAGAACAAGGCTAGAAAGGTGAATTTTGGAAGTTGGGTGTCAGTTCAAACCGTGCTCCGCTCGCAGTAGCTGTCCCGATGAGCGCCAGCAACTTGATCACTGGGGACATTTAAAACTCGATGGGACAAAAACACTCGTAGAGGAGCAGCCCCGGGCTGGCAGGGATGTGGGCTGCATCGTTTCCATCCTGCTGTCTGCCAGTGGGTATCACTTACACTAAAGGAACCAGTAACACTAGCCACATGCATTTCCCCGCCACGGGCATGGGGGGATGCCTGTTTCCAGCCACAGTGGCCAACACCGTAAACCTCTCTGCTGGCTTACAACGGGGTGCAGCCCCTTTTAGGGTGCCCAGGAGGAAATTGTGTATAGGCACCCTGTCCCCAGCCCTAGCTGTGCTACAGCAGGGTGACGGGCTGGGCGGCGGGTGGGTGCCAGCCCCACTGCCGTCCCCCGCCGGCGTGAATGACCCACGCCGCAGCCTGGCCGCCTGCCTACTGTCACAAAGGAGCTTCCTTCCCAGTTTATTTTCAGCGCTGGGATATTATTAACTGCTGAGGCACAGTCTCTGTTCTAACCACCCTCGCTTTTTGCCTAAATCGCTTTGTTTTCGCCCGCCGTCGGCGTGCCGGGGCCGCTGGCGTAGCCGTGGTGCCGCTGGGGTACCGGCTGCGTCACGGCTGCTGTTGAGGAACAGAGAGCACGGAGGAGCCTGATCCTGCACGGGGCTGATGGCAGGCAAGGGAAGGAGCTCGGCGGCTCACAGGATTTCCGCCTGCTGTCTTTGGATTAGCCCCTGGATTTTCTTCTTCTTGTTTTTTTTTTTTTTCCTATTCTTCAACTTCTTTTAGTAAAAGCAAAGTCTTGGGTGTTGCTGTCTGCCTTTTTCTCTGCAAGTTATTTTACTTTATTTTATTTCTCTGGGTTTTTTTGCCTTTTTCCTTCCATTTTCTTTTCCTGTTTTCCCTCTTTTTTCTTGTTTTCCTTCTTCTGCTTTTTCTCCTTCTTCTCCTTCTTTTTCTCCTTCTTCTCCTCCTTCTGTCTCCTTCTCCTTCTTTGACTCTTTCTTTTTCTCCTTCTTCTCCTCCTTCTTTTTCTCCTTTTTCTATTTTCCTTCTTTTTCTTCTTGTTTTCTTTCTTCTTCCTGTTTTCCATCTCCTTGTTTTCCTTCTTCTTTTCCTTCTTAATGCAAGAAAAGAGCTTTTCTGGGCAAGCATTGCAGGGATTTTCCATCCCCATCCAGGGGAGGGTGGGGGCTTGGATTCCCTGTGCACAGACCTGCTGCCACCCTTGGAGGGGTCTTTGCCCATGGGCTCAAGACATCAGTTCCAAAAAGCTTTTTCCAGGATGTTTTGTGCTTCTGGGGATGTGATGTGGTGTTTGCTAACAGATAGCCCTTTTCTCTCCTTTCTTTTTTATTTTTCCCCTGGTTTTCTTTCCCTCCCCTCTTTTGGGTTGCCATTTAAATGCGTGATGATAACTTTCACCTTGTTAATTAACAGGAAACATTGGGACAAGACAGGAAATTACATCAGTCTTTTATGAGGAAAGAGCCAAGAAAAAAAAATGCAAGAAAACATAGTTATTAGTGAAAGAAAAGAAAGTGCCAGGGGAGGGAAAAGAAAGAAAAGGAGAAAAAAGGAGGAAAAAACATCATCTCATAGGCCGTGCTTTTCTGACAGAGGCTGCTCCAGTACTTGATTTTATTTTTATTATGTTGAAAAATATTTGACTAGCAGGGTCACCTTTGCTTGAGCGCGACGGTCCAGCTTCCCAAGGAATTTTTTTTTTTTTTATTTTCATGCTTTTTCTCAGCTTCCTTCCCCAAACTGTGAGGCCTAGGAAGCTCTTGGCCGGGAGACTAATTTTGGTTTGGCTGCTCAGCCCTTCAAATTGGTCCCCACCCAGTGTCATTATCTTGGTTTTAACTTGCAAGGGNAAAATGCAAGAAAACATAGTTATTAGTGAAAGAAAAGAAAGTGCCAGGGGAGGGAAAAGAAAGAAAAGGAGAAAAAAGGAGGAAAAAACATCATCTCATAGGCCGTGCTTTTCTGACAGAGGCTGCTCCAGTACTTGATTTTATTTTTATTATGTTGAAAAATATTTGACTAGCAGGGTCACCTTTGCTTGAGCGCGACGGTCCAGCTTCCCAAGGAATTTTTTTTTTTTTTATTTTCATGCTTTTTCTCAGCTTCCTTCCCCAAACTGTGAGGCCTAGGAAGCTCTTGGCCGGGAGACTAATTTTGGTTTGGCTGCTCAGCCCTTCAAATTGGTCCCCACCCAGTGTCATTATCTTGGTTTTAACTTGCAAGGGGAAAAAAAAAAAAAACCACCCTGTAAGAGCTGGCTCAGCCCTTCTCTACCCTTTTAACCTCACTACACAAAAAACCTACTGGCTTCAGCCTCCCTGGTTGGGTTGTGCTGGCAGTGCTGAAGCTCCGTGGGCTGGTGGCAAGAGGTCCTGGTGATGCTCTTGGTGATGCTCCCCTGTGTGTGATGACCTGTACCTGGCTCTGTGGTCCTTCCTCATCCTCCCTCAGTGATCAAGTGGGATCCCTGTTGGGGTGCTGGGGTTTGGTGAGCCAGCTTTGGGGTGAAGTCCTGGCTCCCATGGATTTCCTGGCTTTTCTCTGAGCATGTGGAAAGGCAAATTTTGCCATGAAAGTAATAATTCAGAACTGCTTGGGCTCTTAACCCTAGCTGCAAATATGTCCCTTATAGGTGTTCGTAATAAGTGAGACCGTAGATGGTTAAATACTGAGCAAAATCTATTCAGCCTTTATGTATAGGTTGAATATGCATGGAGATAATTTATCCAATATATAATATATATAATTATATAGGATATAGTCAACATACAATGTATCTATTCTATAGATATATATGTTGACTATATTAAAGATATTCACTGTATATTGAATATGTTCCATATTTGTATAGAATTCTATATAATATTTACATAGGTTGAAGAGATTTTGTTCATAGAAACCAGAACTGCATCAGTAAGAGGTGACTTTGTGGTGGAGAAACTTGGCTGTTAAAAGGTGGTGGAAGTTCAGGCATCTGTCACTTTTGCAGGTGGTGAAGTTGGCTGTGGATCCAGTGATTTTTGGTGATGGAAGGCTATGGGTTGAGTTTGTGGGTGATAAAAATTACCAGGTGTCTCTGCTGAGGAGGAGCCCCCTCCATGGTGGGTGATGCAAAATAATACCAGAGGAGTTGAGTGTCTGTTTGCACGCTGGTGTGCAAGGTGAGGTTTTGGGTAGAAAACCAGGGAAAATGGCAAAATAGTCAAGAAACTAAGCCGTGAGATGAGGTCCTGCTCACCCACGCGGGATGCTGTCAGTGACCCCGTGGCTGGGCTCCGGCAGCACCTTCCCAGGCAGAGCGGATGGAGTCAATAACTCCATAAAATAATTCTTCAAGCAGGAATCAAGTAACAGGAGTTTTATTTGGAAAAGGAGCTGGGAGCCTGAAGTTACATCACTGCATTTGAACTGATGAATTCATTTTCTTTGGAAGCCAGTCTGAGACTTTTTAGCTCACGATAAGGAACAAACCCATAAATCACAGGCAGAGGCCTGTAGTTTTCCTGTTCTTTGTCACAGCCAAGCATGGAAAGTGTATCCTGGGTGTCAAGAGCATGAAGCCTTGGCTCACCTGAGAGCTGCACCGCAGTTATTTTCTGGAGAAGCTGTTGTGATGCTGGGCTTGCCAAGCCCCAGATTCCCTGGGCTTTATCCCTGTGTGAGGATGCTCCTGGGTCTTAGTGATGCCCAAATCCCTTGGGTTTCATCCCCATGGGAGGATGCTGCTGGGTGTTGGTGACACCCCAGATCCCCTGAGTTTTGTGCCCATGGGAAGGTGCTGCTGGCTGTTGGTGATGCCACCCTGGTCATGGCAGGTCCCCACCTGGGACACGGCTCTGCTGTTGCCACCAGCAGTGGGGTGAGATGAGCCATGAGGAGCTTTTGGTTTTTTTTTTTTTAACCCGGGTGCTGCCGACCTGCCCTGTTTTATAGCCTGGGGCAAACCTCTGCTGGCCTCTGTCTGCGAGAAGGGGGTGCCAGCTCCGACGGAGCGCCGGGAGGGTTAATTACTTAATGAATATAATATTCTCTATAATTGCTACGCGTTATTAATCCAGAGCAAAGTGAGAGGCAAGGGGAGGGGTGTGTGTGCATGGCCAGGCTTGTGAACTCCTTCCCAACGCCATCAGTCCTGTCTGTCCATCCCTTGATTGCCCCCTACCCAGGCCAGGGCTGGTGCTGTCCTTGTGTCCGTCCGTCCATCCCTGGGCGGTGACCCTGCCTGTACGCCAGCGTGCTCTGCCGCCTGCTCTTAGGAATAGGCGTGATTAGATTATGAAGGCAGACAGAAGTAATGATTAACTTTTTCAGTCTGCCTGCTGTCTCCAGTCTGGCGCTGGGTGTTTTTTTTTCCCCCTAAGTAGGCCCTGGCCCCGCGTCGACAGGGTATTAGGTTGTAAAGAAAGCCAGGAGGAATGAAGGCAAGGGAGGGAGGGGAAGGGGGAGGGAGGGAGCCTTTTCCATCGGATCCGGGACTGGAATTTATTGGCAGGAATGCAGTAAATGCTCCAAATGCCAGCCCAGCTAAACAGTTTTCATAATTGTTACGGAGCGGGGCACGATGAACGTGAAAAGGACTTTTGTTTCTACTCTGCTTTTTCCATGGGTTTACATCCCTGCAAGGGAGATGCTGCTCTGGGAAAAGTTGCTGGGGGAAGTGGGCATTTTTACTCTTTTGGTGTGGGGAGAAACATATATTTATGTCTGTTTTCGGTATTTAGGGGAGAATTCTGGGTCAGTGTGCTGCAGGGAGAGGGGTTTTTTTTCAGTATTGGAATGAGAACAGCAGTGATGCTGTGTTCTGTATGTGTGTGTGTGTAATGCAGTTGGGAGGGGAAAAAAAGATCCTAACACACATCGGTGTATTAGGTATCCATTTGGAAATCCTAGACTGCTCTACTTCACTTTTTATTAAGGTCTGAACAAGGTTTTTAACTTGTAACTCACATAGCTACATGTTGTCAGTGGAGAGCTGTGGCTTCCCCGGGGGCTGTAGCCCTGCCCTCCCCAGGGCACCCCTGGGTACTGAAGGACCTCCCCTGCAGAGCGAAGCTTTATGTTTCATTGCAAGAGCTTTTTAAGGTCATCCTCTAAACCCCTGCATTGAGGGGGACTGTGACCCCATGGCTGGCACAGCCCAGTGGCCTCTGGTGGCTTCAGCATCTGCGGCGCGATTTATCCCAGAAAGGTGACGGGGAGGATGCTGCCACAGGAGCCTCCAGCACAGCCCAAGCCAGGAGAGAGATTCTTGGCAAGCTCATCCTCACGTCTGATTTGCATCGCAGTAAGTCAGGAGCCCTTTGTGTGCTTGTTTCTCTTTCTCAGAAGGTTTCTGGTTGAGATCTGGGTTGGGTATGGGTGGGGAAGAGGTGTGTCCTGGTAGCTGCTGAGGCTGAAGCATGGAGGTGGTTGCTCCTCTCTGGGAGCTGGGGCTGGTACCAGCCCTGAGTCACTTGGGGTTCCCAGGGCAGCATCTCATGAGTGCTGGCTGTGTTTTCCAGATCAGTCTGTTGGCTGATTTGTTACAAAAGTGAGATTATTCTGGGTTGCCCTCAAGGAAGGGGAGAAGGTTGGAGAGTGCACGGGGCAGTGGAGCACCTGCACCACCTCCTGAGCCGGCAAGTCCCCACCAGCACAGAACAGCAATGGGGACACATGCAGCAAAACCAGGATTTCTGGGGGGTTTCCACATGGATCTGCAGGCCCTTGTGCCTCTTTGGACGGCCTGGGAGTTTTAAAAACCCCATGGATTTTGGCAGGGCTGCTCTGGAAGGGTCTCAGTCTTGCAGCATCCCTTTGTCCCACCCAACTATCGAGTTGGAGCTTGGGGAAGGTATTCCCGTCCTACTGCTTTTTTGAAACGAGGGAAAAGTTTTCCCACACCTTTGAGGGGTGCAGAAGGAGAGGCAGATAAAGAAGGTTCTTTAAATTAAAACTTCAAAAATAATTAGGCTGACTGTATACTAAACAACAGCAAAGAGGCCCATTTACTGTAAATATTATGAATGGATTTGGCTGGCTACTTTATCCCCACCCTTCCTCTAAGGCTTTTCTCTGAGCTGAGTCGAAATTCGGCCTTCAGACAGCACAGTACTCTATAATTTGCATGGCTGATGAGGCCTGAAGCCTGGTACGGAGGAAACTGGAGTCAGCTGGCTCCTCTAACCACTGGAGACAGGCAGACAGGCATTTTTGGTGTGTGCCTGCATATTTTCCCCCCCGCCCCACCGCCTTGTAGCTCCAGCCTTGCTTGGCTTTTAAAGAGAATGGTCACAAGAAAAGGGTTCTTCTCTTCTAGAGTCGTTTTTAGCCGTGGTAATTGATTAATCACTGTAATTAGACAGTAGCAGTGACTAATAGGATGTTTATGAATCAAATTTCTGGTTTGGTGGACTCCATGAACTCGGCAGTTTCACTTGGGTTCTTTCTTTGCTGTCCTGCAATGTAGGGCACATGGATCACCCTATATTTTTTAATATATTTTTTAGTATTTTTGGACATGGCTTCTGGTCCAGCCTTGGCACCTGCCATAGTGGTGTTTGCTTTTGAGTCTCTGAAGGTCTGCACCAACCTGCTTGCAGGGCTTCTTTCTTTCTCACTTTTATGTTCTTGCTGAATTAACCCTCAAAAAGGTCAGGGCTTGGTTCCAGGTTGGGGGAAGGCTGACTCAGGGCACCACCAAGCTGGGGTGGGAACCTGAGGGGATGTCCTCAGGGGTGAATCATCTCTACCCACCATCTCACCTGACCTCATTTTTGTCCTGATTTCACAAGGGGGATTCCCAGGCGTGGGGAAGGTGATGGCAGTTTTTGGTTGGGTCACCTAGGGACCAAGCAAAGCCCTCCCAAACTTTCAGGTCACTGTTAATACAAACCTGAACCAAAGCCCTAGAAAAATGGGGTAATATGAGACTCCTTCCCCTGATATATGGCTTCTGCCATATTTTATCCTGCTTGACCTCATCAGACTCAGTAAACATCAGCAAATTGAAATCTTGCAGTGAAACTTAACATTTATTTTCATGCGAGGTTGACTGATTTTGCAAGGAACAAGGAGCCATTTGAGTGATGGATTGGACAACTTGCTAATAAATTAAAAAAGTAATCTTAAGGCTCTTTAGCCTGCATGACTACCGTATATGCTGAGTAATAAGAGCCGTCTAATTAGACATAGACACAAATTTATGGTCTAGCCTGTCAATCCGCGGATTAAGGACTGCGTAAGTACCTACTGACACGATGGGCTGTAGTGGCTCCTAAAGAGATGTTATGGTCTATCATGTCAATAATCCACAGATTAAAGGCTCCCTAAGTAGGTGTTGACATGCCCGACTGTCTCAGCTCTTGGGGGCTCTGGTGCTGGGGAGGTGGAGCGACCCCAAGGGCCCCCCGGGCAGTGGCATCCATGCAGCAGGTGAGGGTTTATTTCCTCTGCAAACAACAGGAGCTTAACATGGGACCGTCCTTGAAATTAGGCTTTCAGAAACTGTCCCAGCCACCAAGAGCAGGGATGAGGAAGGTGAAGCTGTCTAGCCCTTGTATGCTGGGAGGTACAAGAGGTTTGGGGCAAACACTGCTATGGGTGGAGCATCCAGGCTGCCCACAAACTTTGTTAAAGGCACAAAGCCCCTTTTCTGCAGCAGGATATATCCTTTTATGTGGATTTATCCTTTATTTGGTCTTTTTTTTCCTTTGCTTTTGCTGAATGTACCTGGAAATCTAGCTTTTAGGTATTTTTCTTTGTTTTGGTCTCTTGTTTGTTTGTTTATCTATTTGGTTTTTTTGTGGGTTTTTTTTGTTGTTTTGTTCTGTTCTTCCACCCTGTAAGTCACCTGAGAGACTAGAAAGGAAGTAGGATTTCCATTTTGGGTGCCCATTCTTCTGTTTTGATGAGCACACCATGCTCTGTGTTCTCCTCACCTTGATGTAATGCCTTTCACTTCTCAAGTAAGGGGCCAGGGGGATGTTTATCTTGAGATCCAACAGTAACAGGAGGGGCAGAGCTGCTACTGGAGAAGTCCTGAGGACCCTCCAGAAGAGCATTTAAAACCCCATGGAGACCTCTAGGTTTTGTGTCTCCAACTCTTGCATCTCAAGGAGGAGTAGAAGATGAAGGTCATGGCGCTGTCCCGGACACACAAATGCCACTTAAGGTCAGCCAAGAGAGATTATCGGGCGCGAGACATGCTGAGCTTGGTCTCAGCCCTGGCCCCAGCCAGACACGTTGTGCTGACACCAGCCCAGCCAATTTTTTTTTAAGCACAAATGCCCTCCGCGTGTGCTGATGCATAAAGGAGGAAGGACTATAATGTGTTCATCTGCTCCTTGGCAGTGCCCACGGCACTTATTTTCCAGCAGAAAACTGTCTCCTGGAAAGCCAGGCAGGGTTCTCTCCAGGTCTTTGAGTCCACCAACAGCACAAGGACCTGGAGCTGCTGGAGCCAGTCCAGAGGAGGCCACGGAGCTGCTCCTAGGGCTGGAGCCCCTCTGCCCTGCAGCCAGCCTGGGACAGCTGGGGGTGCTCAGCTGCACAAGAGAAGGCTCCAGGGAGAGCTCAGAGCCCCTGGCAGTGCCTGAAGGGGCTCCAGGAGAGCTGCAGAGGGACTGGGGACAAGGCCTGGAGGGACAGGACCCAGGGAATGGCTTCCCAGTGCCAGAGGGCAGGGCTGGATGGGATACTGGGAAGGAATTCCTGGCTGTGAGGGTGGGGAGGCCCTGGCACAGGGTGCTCAGAGCAGCTGTGGCTGTCCCTGGATCCCTGGCAGTGTCCAAGGCTGGGCTGGACAGGGCAGTGGAAGGGAGGTGGAACATGGCAGGGAGGTGGAACAAGAGGGTCTTTATGGTCCCTTCCAACCCAAACCATCCTGTGATTTTTTGAAAATTAGGAGACTTTTGTTAGCAGTTCAGGGTAAATGCTAATATGGTGAGTATTGTGCCAGGGTTGATGTTTGTTGGGAAATCCAGACCGAGGAATGAAGGAGAGGAGGTGGTGAGAAGTTTAGGAAGAGCATGAGAAGATGCCCAGGATAAATACTGCTCTTTTGAAAAATAAATGTACATACATTACATGTACATATATTACATGTACATATATACATGTACATATATTACAAAAGTTGTACATACATAGTTCGGAACAGTTCTACTGCTGGATAGTTTAATTTGCCTCTAATCCTGATGTCACCGATGAAAGATCCAATTACAGGCATTTAAAATTCTCATCAGGAAGGCCATTTTATTCGCATTTTCAGCGGTGAGTTGTTAACACAGATACTGGTGATAATTTTGACAGCCCTTGACGCGGTCAGCTGGGAGCAGTCCTGGTGGGCCAGATAGCTCAGTGTGTGCTAAACTTGCTCTTTTCTTTCAAGGTTGGTTGGCTACAGGAAAACCTTTAGCTAAAAAAAAACAGAACAAAACCAAAAGATCCCCAGCCTAGCTCCCCTCTACATTCATGAACCTGGCACTGGGACAAGGCTAAGATCTGAAGGACAACAGAGATCTAAAACAACCCCAGGACAGGAGCTGCGCTGTTTTACTTTATTATTGTTATTTTCCAAATTCAATTTTGCTAAAATGCTTTGCTTCTCTGTGAATTAAAAAAAGAGAACTTCTTCTTCCCAAATTCCTAGTAAAACTGCTGGAGCTTGGAAAGGAAAAGTATGGATGACATGCTTTCATCAACTTAAAACTCACCATGTGATGGAGAGACAAGTCACACCAGAAATTTCCTGCCACTTCCAAGCAATGGGAGACGTGAGTCCTTCTGCCATAGCTTGGAAGAACCAAGTGTGGGACTTGATAAATTTGGGTGTTTCTGTGGTGCGAATGTCCCATATCCACTGTTGTCTCTTGACCTCTTTGGTTTCTGCAGCTGTCAGTTTTTTGGGTTATTGTTTTGGTATCCCATGACCCAGGATTTCTGTATGGATGAAGCATTTTCAGCAGGAGCAGGATCAGGCCCTGATTGTCATGTGCACCCCCAGTGTGGAGAAATCCTGACTGTGGTCTTTTGTTGAGCAGTTTCAGGCAGGACTTGAAGTTTGTGGGGGTCAAGGCAAGTGGTGGGGAAACTCACAGACTCTTCTGCTGACTGGTGTGTTGGGAATTAGCTGGGATGATGCTTTTACGGAGGACAATGGATGCACTGGCAAAACTGGGGCAGCCCCTCAGGAAAATCCAGGAAGGTGTCAAAAATATGGAAAAAGAACAGTTTTCCAGTGGGAATGGGACATTGTGCAATATGGTTGCTCTGGGACATCACTGGTGATGAACCATCTGCACCAAAATGACAAAAAATGTTACCCCAGGGGCTTTGGGGTATTGCCTTGATTTCTCCCCTCTGTGAGGAGCTAATGTGACTCTGTAGACTTGACTGTGAGTGATCAATACAACTAATTCCCTAAATCCCTGAGGGCAAACTCACTTTATTTTCAGTTATTTCTATACTATTATTTTTTCACAATGAGCTTGCACAACATGCAGGGGGGAGGCTGCCAGAGCCTCAAGGCAGGCTGTAATGGAAACCATGGAAAATCCTAATAACCCAGTGATAGCAGCAAATGGAGGGATCCTTAATAACGAAATAATAGCACGGATGTTTATAGCATTAAACATTATCATTGTTTGCTGGGATATGGGAACGCTCCAGTTTGCTGGGAGTTTTCCAGGCATTTAGAAAGGGATGTGTTTGCTCCAAGGAGCTCGTAAAAATGGTGCTTTTAACTCAAAACAGGGATCCCAAAGGGCTTGCAGCCGTCTATGGGCTGTCGCACACGAGGATGTGTTGAGGAGGATGTGGCTGTGAATTTTCCTGGGATCTGGGTTTTTGTGTGAGTTTGCAGCAGGCGGAGATGGGAGCTGGATGGTGGGTGCCTGCCATGACCCCAGGTTGCACAGGGTGAACCCAGCAGGGTGTTTTTGAGCATAATACTTGTGTTTGCTTCATTTGCACAGATCCGTGATTACTGCCACCAAAAAAAGCCTTTAGGGGGAAAAAAAAGAAGTCTGTCACTGTAGGAAGCATCTCCTGAGTCACTTTTTCCTTCTCTCCTGCCACCTCCTCTCCTGCCTGACTGATGCCACTGGCTTTTCCCACCCCTTTTCCTGGCAGATGCCAGAACCAGGGGGGCGGGTGGGAGCAAGGGGGCTCCGCTGGGGTCCCAGCAACCGCGAAAAGTGGCTTCAGTGGCAGCTGGCAGGGAGACCTGAGCCTGTTTATCCGAGCTCAGCCCTTGTATTCTCATGGCTTTTTGACTAGACATGCAGTCAACAGCCGAAGCCCGCAAACGGAAGAGGCTCTGGCATATTTATACTGTGTGCTGGCATCAGCTCCTTAAAAAAAAAACCAAACATCCCGGATTACCTAAGATTCGTCCTTGAGGTCTGATCACCCCATGTCATTCAAAAACCTAGTGGGATTCATTCATGAACTTCCAGCCCTCCATAAAGGTCTGTTCATTCATCGCTAAGGCCGTTTTCTTCTTTTTTTTTTTTTTTTTTTTTTTTATTATTGGTAGGTTTGTTGTTTTTTTTTTCTTTTCCTTAAATGCTCTAGCAGTTAAATAGCTCTCTGTAAGCAGCAGTTAGCTAGTTGCTACATGGTCTTCACTAATGCAAGCAAAAATACCAGGTGAAAAAGTCCTTTTCTCCCCTCTGCCACCTCCTGAAAGGGATGCTTTTATGTTCAAATTGATAAAAACCTATAGGAATTTCAGCGGGGGTCCAGTGGCTCCAACATTCCCTCGACTGCTGTAAAACAAAACCCAAAGGGCTCTGAATATCATCAGCAGGCCAACAGTGAGGAGGGAGGTGGTGGGTGGTCAACAGAGATCCCTCTTTGGATCCAGGAGCATCCTTACCCTGGATCCAGAAGCATCCCTCCCAAATTCCTCTCTCTCCCAGGCAGGTGGTGGAAACTCCACCCTGGGGGTGTTTCTTGCCCCTCAGGATGCACTTTTGTATGGAGAGCACCCCATTTGGGTTTGTGGGGGGGTAACCCAAACTGCCCACCCTGCCCCTCCTCAGTCCCAGGTTTCAGCAGGACATAAAGTTACCCACAGCAAAGTCTTGTGAGGCACCAAAAAAGGGAGATGGAAGGACAAACTGGGTTGCACCTCGACAGATGCTGTCCCAGGCACCCCCCCAACATGACCAGAACCCCCATCCCTGGTTTAACCTGGGAATGAGGGTCCCTATTTTGAGGCATACACAGTCAGGCCCATTTTTAGTAGCTGCCTCCAGCAACTGGAGAAATATTTTCCTATTTTCCTTGCTGGCATAGAAATGAGGAAATTAAAAGTGTGTGGCTGGGCTTTTTCTTTTTCTTTTTTTTTTTTTTTTCCTTTTTTTTTCTCCTCTCTTAAAAGCACAGTGCAGGGCTTGAACAAGATGGGAGGAAAATGCCTGCACTGGGAAAACGGGGTTATTAATAGCAAAAAATAGAGAGAGCAGGCAGCCAGCATGTTGCCCTGGGGAGGGGGGGTCTGGGGGAGGGCTGCAGCAAGAGCTTTGAGTTGCTGGGTCACCCACCATCCCAGCTCCAGTAGTTTCTCCCATAGTTCAGGGGATTATTTTGGTAGTGCTCACTAACTTGCATTCCCAGATTGATTTTTTTTTTTTTTTTATTTTTTTTTTAAATACTATTATAGAGATGAATAGTTCCCAGGTCTTAACATGCCTACTGAGGCTGGAAGGAATTACCCGCCAAGCAGCGCCAGGCTGCTTGGGATCCTCTGTCAGGAAAAGGGGCTTTCTCACATTTTCTCCCTCCTCCTGCCTTGCTCTTTTCTCCTACATCATAGCCACGCTGCATGGGGTAACTATGGGAAAGGGAATTGAGAGAAGGGCTACAGGAATGAATTTCTATGTTTTTTTGCAAGTTTTTAGGTCATTTTTGTTAACATGTGTGAGATTTTTGGTTCCCTCTATCTCTTGGTGCTTCCCATGGTTTAGGGTGTCCTCTGATGTCCCCATACCATCCATCACCCAGGCCTTGCAGGCAGGGAAAAGCCCCATGAGCCAGAGCAGTCAAGTTCTTGTCCCCCTCTGGTCCCATGGGGTGACTTTCAATGTGGTTTTCTTAGCGGCACCTCATTTTTTTCAGTGTCTGTGCACAGTACATTGTTATTTATGGAAATTAATCCATTATTTGGTGGGTGAAAATAAGGGGGTTTGGGTGTTTGGTTGCACGAGCATCTCACCTCTCCTGTTGGCACTGGAGGTGATCCTGGTGTTGGTGTGGCTGAGGGTGACTATGCCACTGGGGCTGCTGGTGCGTCTGGAGCCACTTTTGAAGGTGGACCTGGTGATTCAGGACTGGTAAATCCAACTAGAACTAGGCACTGAAACAACACAGGAGTGCCCCAAACCTGGAAATGTTCTTTTGGAAACAGTGGGTGCACTGTGGACGTTGATGTATGCGTGGAGAGGATCATGAAGACATGAGCAGGCAAGGTCCTGCGAATTCTACGTCCCTTCTGGTTCATATAAATTCTCTTGAATAAATCCCTCCTTTTTTTTTTTTTTTCTTTTTTTTCTGTTGTTGTTCTGCAGATTCTCAAGTTCCTCAGGAGCCAGGGGATAGGTCACACTGGTGTGTGGTGGCATACTGGGAAGAGAAGACACGCGTGGGTCGGCTGTACTCTGTCCAAGAGCCCTCCCTGGATATCTTCTATGATCTACCTCAGGGGAATGGTTTCTGCCTCGGACAGCTCAACTCAGACAACAAAAGCCAACTGGTGCAGAAGGTCCGCAGCAAGATCGGCTACGGCATCCAGCTCACCAAGGAAGTGGACGGCGTGTGGGTGTACAACCGCAGCAGTTACCCCATCTTCATCAAGTCGGCCACACTGGACAACCCCGACTCCAGGACGTTGCTGGTTCACAAAGTGTTCCCAGGGTTTTCCATCAAGGCTTTTGACTACGAGAAGGCATACACCTTGCAGAGACCCAACGACCACGAGTTCACGCAGCAGCCATGGACTGGATTTACCGTGCAGATCAGCTTTGTGAAAGGCTGGGGCCAGTGCTACACGAGACAGTTCATCAGCAGTTGCCCCTGCTGGTTGGAGGTTATTTTCAACAACCGGTGACTCGAGACAGAGTGAACTCATGACATCTATACTACTTTGCTGCTATTACTTCCTTCTGAGTGCTTGCTTTTCATGCAGACTTTTTGTTTTTTGTTTTGTTTTGTTTGTTCACCCTTCTTCGTTCTGAGAAATAGCTTATGAAAGATTTTTTTTTTGTTTGTTTTTTTGTTGGTTTTGCCTTTGGGGTATTTTGATAAATATATCTATTTTTTAAAAGTGTGAATGACCAATAACTCTCACAAGGGCGAGAGAAGGGTGCAGTGGGGATAGTTCACATGCGATAATTACTTCACGCCTCTCGAAAGGATTATCCAATGGGGATCGATGGATTTGAAAGCCACTAGCTCTATGTTACAGCTCCTTCTCTTGGACAACACGACAAGGTGACTGTATTTTTGTACGCACCACCTTCCCAGTGACGGTGACACCGAGACCCTTTCCCCAGCAGTGCTAACCCCGCGTTGCCGCCGAAGGATGGTGCAAAACCTTCCCAGACAGGTCTTTTACTGACCTTTTGTGTTTCTCTTGTTGCTGGGTTCATGTCTTGTCACTGTGTTCATTGTTCCACTGCTTTTTCTATGTTTTTTATGATTGTGGATTGATGTAAGGGGAGAAAACAACAGTGGAGGGACTTCGGGCATGGCCCGTGCTTGATCATTTGAGCTGAGATTAGAAGTGACGGAATTCTAAACCTAAAAAAAAAAAAAAAAAAAAAAAAAAAAAAAAACCAAACCAAAACTAAAGAAAAACAAGTGGGGAAAAACAAGAGAAAAAGTGTTCACAATAGTTGGTGTGTTGTAACCTGCTTAGATCAGGTTATCCAGGTACCATCTTATCTGGAAATGCAGTTGTGCTTTCATTTCTTCTTGAATTCATACACGAGTATGATACTTTTACACTGTTCTTAGCTCAATGAGCATGTTTAGACCTTAACATAAGCTATTTTTCTAAATATAAAGGTTTAATTGAACAAGAGAGCATTCTTCTTGGAACTTTAGCATTGTAGTGCTTTGGAAAAAACACCCACACAAAAGAAAGGACTCCTTAAAAAACCCTGAGATTTATTANAAGAGAACACAAGATTGGTGTTTTTTCTATGGGTGTTATCATCCAGCTGAATGTTTCTTTTTCTAAAGGAGTCTATGTTCCATTAAAAAATAAAATGTACACTTGATCCCAAACTGTGCCACGTGGCTTTTTTTTTTGTTGTGTGGATGAGGCAGACTGGAGAGATGCTGCTCTGAGTGAGTGCTGTGTGGGGTCAGTGGCGGGAACACCCCCCCAGTCCTGTGTGGGGCCTCTCCGGGGTGGGTAACACGTGGGTGGCATCATCCTGAGCCTTGGGCTCTGCTGGCCTGGTTCAGTGCACACGGCTTTCGGGTTGTGCAGTTTGGATGCATCCCGCCAGCACAAAGCTGGAGGGACTGGCTGCACAAAATCTGGTGGGTCGTTTTTGTTGTTGTTCCTGTTTCTCTTAACTTCAGCCCAAAAGAACCCCAGTGCTGGGGTCACAGCTCCCGTTTCACCCTGTCCCTGTCTCAGAAGTACTGGGCCAAGCTTGTGCTCTGTGCTGGGACACAGATGGTCTCCTGTGCCATGAGGTGAGGAGGAAAATTTGAGGAGGAGGCCAGTTCTTGGGTTTTCCTCGACTGTTTCCTGCCCCTTTCATTTCCCATGACTCTGGAAATAAAGGTGATTGTTCCTTTTGCCCCCCTCACCCTGCCTTTAGGCATTCCCTGCTCCACATCCTCCTTGCACGTGGCAAGTCCCTATAGCTTGTTCCTGCCTTCTGTGGCGCAGGACCTTGAGTGGAAACCACCAGGGTCCTGAAGACTGAAGAACATGGACAAGAAGAATGTCCAGATGGGCTTGTAAGCTCCCAGCCTACCAAAGTGTCTTCAGCCTCTGCTGTCCTCCAGGGGGTGGGTGGGCATATCAGCAGGTCAGTCTCCGTGAGCATCAGCTCGATGCTGTGCCTCCTGTTCAGCACAGATGTGCCCTTCCCAGAGGGATTTACTGACACACAGCATTTGGTTGTCTCCAAATTGACTGTGCCTTCAGCTGGATCCATGGTACTGAACCCATGAACCAGCTTCAAAATGGCTTTTGATCACGGGCGAGTTTCAGTTTCCAGGTTCTCTCCTCATCCTTCAGGTGGGAATCAGCATGGAAAGCTGAGGCAGGATGGATGCACCTGCCCTGTCCTGCTTGATGTGCGCTATGACACACCTGGGAGGGCAGGAGCTGAAACCATGTCATCCATGCTGCAATTCGGCTCACGTCCATTCTGAGCCACCAAAGTTGAACTATCCAATAATCACAGGGTACCTGAGTGGTCCAGTGGCCAAGCTAGCAGTGATGACATGCATTGGAAGCTCAAGGAACACCATCAAAGGCACTGCAGGTGAAAGATGAAGCGGACAACTTCCTCACAAAACCCACTGCTGACTCCTCTTGAGTTTTTGTAGCACTGATCTGTGTGAGCAGGTGTGTGTGGGCAGCAGGGACCTGGGGTTAGAAAGAGCACTCCAAATCTAGGTGTATGACCAGATATAGGATCATGCTGGGGTTACAGTCAGCTGTCTAAGAATCACAGAAATCAGAAAAATCATAGAATGATTTGGTTTGCAAGGGACCTTAAACTAGTTCCAACCCCCTGCCATGGGCAGGCACACCTTCCACTATCCCAGGTTGCTCCAAGCCCTGTCCAACCCGGCCTGGATCACCTCCAGTGATGGGGCAGCCACAGCTGGGTGGGTTTTACTCTGAATTAACCAAAAGAGAGGGAATATTTGATTTCACTTGTACTCCCACCTCCAAGCTGTGCTGCTGGGTATTAACCCAGAGGAGATGAGATGATAGCTTTGAACCTGAGGTGTGGCACCAACTGAGCCACATGGACACACCACAGAATTCTGCATTGCAGAGATGTTTTAATACATTTTCACCTTGTTCCATGAGGTACCCACTGCATCCTGGTGGTTAAGGCCCTGAAGCCAAATTGTAGCATAGATGGCTTTGTCCCTTGAATTAAGATCTGATTCTTGTCCCCACTCATTAGTCCATGAGATGTGACCAAACCATTTAACCTTCCTGTTTTTCAGAACTTCCAGTTGTGAGTTACAGAGGT
This sequence comes from Gymnorhina tibicen, assembly GCA_013399875.1. Classification (NCBI taxonomy): domain Eukaryota; kingdom Metazoa; phylum Chordata; class Aves; order Passeriformes; family Artamidae; genus Gymnorhina; species Gymnorhina tibicen. The sequence continues at coordinate 27,858 of VXAZ01003151.1, forward strand.
TACAAAAAATTGCTCATCCTGAGAGCTGAAAGCTAGGGATGGAAGTACTGTACCCGTAAACAAACTCTTCACAGCAGCTTTCCAAAATACATTGGGTCACAAAAGTACTCCCAGGGCTGGAGCCCCTCTGCCCTGCAGCCAGCCTGGGACAGCTGGGGGTGCTCACCTGCACAAGAGAAGGCTCCAGGGAGAGCTCAGAGCCCCTGGCAGTGCCTGAAGGGGCTCCAGGAGAGCTGCAGAGGGACTGGGGACAAGGCCTGGAGGGACAGGACCCAGGGAATGGCTTCCCAGTGCCAGAGGGCAGGGCTGGATGGGATATTGGGAAGGAATTCCTGTCTGTGAGGGTGGGGAGGCCCTGGCACAGGTTTCCCAGAGAAGCTGTGGCTGTCCCTGGATCCCTGGCAGTGTCCAGGGCCAGGCTGGATGGGGCTTGGAGCAGTCTGGGACAGTGGAAGGTGTCCCTGCCCACAGCAGGGACGTTCCATGGGGCACTGCCCTGCCCATAGGGGTGAAACTGGATGAGCTTTAAACTGTTCCGTTGTTCTGTGACAACGCAAAGAAGAAAAATGATCCAGCAAAGCCAGAGTCTGTCTGTGGAGATGTGCCCATGATGGGTGCAGTGCTGGTGGGCTCTCATATCATCACAACCCCCCCTTTACACCTTGCCCTATGTGACTTCCCCTGGTCAGGGCTGGGACGCACTGAGCTGGCATGACCTTCAGCTGGACATGCCTTTCCACATCAAATATTAAATTGTCTGGAGAACTGAAACGCCTGGCAGATCACTTTATTCTATGAGATCCTTGCTTGCATTCATCTGTCAAAATAAAAGGCCAGGCAATACTGTTCACAGTAAGAAAGCTGAGAAATAATCAGCAAAAATATGGCTTTTCAATATGATGACAGTTTTAGCTAAAATGTTCCAGCCCTCACCTCCTGCTGAGCTAATTTTAGCCCTCATTCAACACACACACACAAAAAAAAGAAGAACACGACAGAAGGATGCTGAGTACCAGTTCATATATATCCCCACTCACTCGTTCAGCTCTGGGGCTGGTGGATGTGGGGCGAGTGGGAGGTTAAAATAGAGACTGGAGGTTAAGCAAGGAAGAATTTCCCCTTGTCAAACGTTTGCCAGTGCTGTAATTCCATTTCTAGGGCTCAGAAAAGCTTCAGCCACATAACGCGAAGTGCTGACCCGGTATAAACCTGGTCTGAGCAGAAACATGTATGAAGGAGCTGTGGACAAGGACAAAGCCAGCTCCTTCCCAAATGAAAAGGCTGATGTCCAGCCAGCAGGTCACTCCTGGACATGACGTCCTTCTAGCTTCAAGCCTCCAGCACCTAAATTCAGGCACACCCCAGCTCCATGGACGTCTTCCAGCAGGGCAATGGTGGGACCTCACCTATCATCGTGCTCTGTACAGCTTATCTGTGGATTCCACTCTTCCCTCCTTGGAAATCACCTTAGAGAAATCTCATCTGCTTAAGAGGCTCAGACATGAGGTGGTTGAGACAGTCTGAAGTCCAGATTTCCCAGTGGATGGCGGGACATGTCTCCCTCCTCTCCTTCTCAGAAAGGAATTTCTCTGGAAATTTGGGATGACTGAAATTAGTCTGTTCTTGTTAACTGTATTTTTGCTTTGGACCACAGCTCCAGAATCAAAAGTGCTGAATCTTCTAATAATACACTGCAACATGGTAAATTACAGAACAGTGGGGCCTTTTTTTCCCAGTGTTGCTGAGCAGTAATTGAAGAGTGAAATAAAGAAGGGTCAAACGATGCAATTTTTGTCCTAAATCATACGTAAAATATTGTCAAAGCAGTGTCAACTGCTGGTGTACTGCAAGGGAAGGTAGTAAAATTCCACCCTCTTCAGATCATGGTTTTCCACACAGGAAAACCATTTGCAGGTGGTGCAGAGAGCCATGATCCTGGTGTCAGGTGCTCAGGATCTGGCTCACTCCCCACCCTCCCCAAGGCATCTGTGAGTTGTCTGCAAGCCCGTGAGGGGAATGGGTCCTTCTGCCCATGCAGCCCTCAGGACAGTGTGGTGGTTATGGGCTGGCTGCTCCAGACAGTTCAAATCCATGAATCCTCGGAAAAGCTGATTCTTTACGTTGGCTTTGCTTTCACTGGTGTTAAGTTGCCCCAGTATATTTCACCTCAGATTGCAAATGGTAGTTCATCTGGGTATTTGACTATTTTTATCTGTCTGTCTATCAATCCCCTGGTCTGAAAGGCCTTGTGGAGGCAAATTGGTGAAAAATTGTCTTAAGAGAAATTAATAAAACACACCCATACAAGGAAACAGCATTTTCTTTGTGTTGTCTACATGCATTTAAAAATTCAACATGTTGGACAGAAGATGCCAGGGTGCGGGCATGTCCCTGGTGGTTCAAGGGAGGGGATTAAAACAGGCTGGGACAGCCAGTTGTGAGAAATACTCAGAGCAAGAAGAGGAGATGGAGCTTCTTCCATGCCATTTATCTGTCCAGTAGCATGGACTCACATGGGCTTTTTTGGACCAGGCATTTTAATAGACCTTGCACCAAGCAGCAATGAGAGGTGATGTGGACAGCAAAGCCAGGACTGTACCTGAACCATGGCTGAACAGACAACTTATGGCTGGGGAGGTCTGTCCCCTGTGACCTCACTGTGTCACCAGACTTTGGCAGGAGCCCTGCTCAGCCTTGCACAGAGGAGGCAGAGGAACATTCCCAGCCTCTCCAGCGACTCATTGTACAAATTTTTGTGCGGCTTAAAGATGAAATGAAAAAAACCCTGAAATGCTTGAGAGGCTCTGGTGGCTGTTGTGGTTAACGGGGAAGTCGCTGCTGTGTAATGTTTACCAGCCAAAGTCCCTGTCATCAGCTCCAGTGGAAAAGCCCAGGATGTTTCCTCTTGTCATGCTACTGGATCACCACCATAAAGTGCTCCTGGTGATGAATTTGACCATCCTCTTGGGTTTTTGTTTTAGGCACTCTGGTTTCTGAAAGCCAAGAGGCTCCAATGCTTGCACACTACATCTGGCTGTCAGCTGCACACACAGCTGGACTCGATGATCTTGGAAGTCTTTTCCAACCTTGACAATTCTATGGTTCTATGATTCTAAATGTCTCCTGAACCTGGTGACAAGGTTCATCAAGTCTGGAAGTGTGGTGGAAATCTGAGAGAGAATTCAGTTCCCACTTCCAAAAATGACAAAGGCTGGGTGGAGGGAGAAGACCTGAATGAGCAGCTGTCCTGCAGCAGAGGCAGCTCGAGTTGTGCTGTGACTCCTCCTCCTCGAGGGACTCTGTGGTGGGAACAAGGGTGCTTTGTCTGGGCTGGGGCACCGTGCTTTGGTGTCTGGGCTTTTGGGATGCTCGCTGGATTGGTGAGCAAGGCAAAGCAGTGCCGAGCAGGAGCACAAATCTACTTTTGGTTAAGACTCCCTGTGCAGGGGGATGTTGGTGTTCGTGTCCCCAGCCTGTGCGTGCCCGGTGCCATCTGCAATAGCGACATTTACATTTGGGCTGAAACAAGAGGTTAAGGGTTCCCTCGCACCCTCCACACACAGCTCAGCCTTTAGGCACCATCGGGAGATTGTGGGGACTCTGAACTCCTTCACCCAAGAGCTGTTGAGCCCCTTTGAGCTCAGCTGAGCCCTATGTTGTGGGCAGGTGCTCAAGGCTCTTGGCTCCATCCCTTGCATTGGAGCAGGGTCAGGGCTGAAGAGAGGGCAGTTGAGGCCCACCGGGTTTCAGACCAGCTCTGAGAGTCAGATCTGGGTGGTTTCATTAGCTTTCAGCGTGGTGAAGTGTTTGCAGCCTTTTTTCGTACCAGACGGGAACAAAGCAGTGCGAGTCAGACGTCGGTGCGGGTGCTGTCGGTTACCAGGGTTACAACACGCATGGGAAAAAGGGAAAAAAATCCCACATATTGCAAGGAACTAAGTACTAATTTTGCTGTCGAGGCGATACATAGGACTGGCATTACCATGGATGTATTTATATCCTCTGCCCTGTAGCAAATATGTAAGTTATTCTGGGGCATGTCCGTACTCCGGTTTGGAGCTGGACCACCAAAGACCTCCAGGGAGTTGTTGTGTGAGAGCTGAGGGGGGTCTCTTGTTATTCCCTGCAGCTGCCCAGATGAGAATGTCAGCATGAATATGCTTAAAATAGGAAAAAACACATTCTAACCCCCGAAGATATCTGTTATGCACAAGGCACGCTGCAAAGAAAGGGAACAGCACAGCTCAGGCTCCCAACCTTCAACCAGTGAAGGGACATAACTGGGCCCCAGTACCACACCTACCAAAGCTTGTTAGCTCAGTTTAGAGCCAATCTCCAGCGGAAAATGGGTCAGAAAACAAGTTTTGCCTCTCATCAGCAAGGTAAGCCGAGGCTGAGAGGAGGAAACTAGAAAATGAAGATTATGTAAAAGGGATCCAGTGAAAGAAAGTGGAAACCAGATCTGATGAAGGTGAAAGAAGGGAAACCAGCCTCGTGATGGGAGCTGGGTGGTGGAATCCTGCAGAGCAGTGGGTGGGCAGGTTGCTCAGCTGGGGTGGCTGCAGGAGCCATGGGGCAACCCTGGCACAAACCAAACCAAACCCCTGGAGACAGTCCAGCACCCAAAAATGCCCTGCTGGAAGTGGTATTTACTCCTTCCCTGGAAGCTCAGGCCCTGTGGTTTGGTTCTTCCAGCCCAGCATGCCATGGAGAAGCTGGGATGAATTTTGTGGTTGGAGAATTTTCTGGTTTTAATAATTGATCAAGAGCGAGTAGTGGGATGGAGAGGCCTCGTGCAGCGATGTGCTGCTTGTGGGCTCACCAGCAGAACCACTTCCAGCCAGCAGGCAGCGTGGAGTGGGGCTGGAGGCAGGGAATTGCCTCCATCAGAGGGGCTGTTCAGGGCTTACAGCCTCCACAACCGGGTGGAAGGGTTTGCTTTCATCTCCCTGCCTACAACATCTGCAGCCTGGACTCGTAAAACTTTCAGCGCTACTTTAACCCTTCAGGTTCTTTTTTTTTTTTTTAGGGATTTTTCTGGGGACTAAAGGCTGCAGTTGAAGCATTAAAAAACCCATGCAGCAGCATCCCTAGTTGGAGGAGCTGCCAGCTCCGTCTGCTGCCCATGGAGAGAAGGACAGTGGGACCTCAACCCACAACTGGGATCATTCCCTGGAGGCCTCTAGCCTGAGACAGACTGCTGGACTGGGACAGCACTGGTGTTTTAGTGTGTATACTATAAAAGTAACTTTTCTTGGGACTTTTTTTTTAACAGAGATGCATCACCACTCTTGGCAGCAGCAAGGCTCCAGGGTTGGATTGATTTTCAGCACAGTCAAGCTCAATGCTCCTAATCCAAAGCCTTTCAGCTCTTGGAGGTCACACTGAGTTCAGGAGGCAAATTTCTCACCTGGGGCATATTTTTGTTGCAGGAAAACAGATCCCTAGATACGGACTGGCTTTGTCAGAGGAAACTGATCTCAGATACAGACCTGCTTGTAGGGAAACTCCAGGGAGATGGAGCCAGAGTGATTTTGGTGTTCAGAGCTCAGCAGCTTCAAATACACCCATCTCCTTTCAGGGGAGATGAATAGTCCAGTAAACAACCTCAGCTGGAGCAATAAGGGGCACCGGATAATGATAAAACAGAATTTGAGGAATGCCTAAAAGGGACCTGAAAGTGGAGGTGGTCAACACAAAGAGCAGGAAACCACGAGGAACAGCAGCAGGTCTTGGTTATGTATTTCTGTCCCAAAGTCTCATCTGCTTTTTGAAGCTCCATGCAAGGTTCCCACTTGTGGACTCTGCTTGGTGTCTCCCGACTGGCTACAAGGGTCTCACAAGCATCTGTGAGCTCCAGGAGTCATGTAAGAATAAGAAAGAGGAAAGCACAACTCTCCAGTTCTCCGAATGCAGGAGAACTTTGACAAGTGCAGGATGAAGACTTGGAGCCTGGATAAACGAGGGGAAAAAATGGTTATTAGGAGTTATCATGACTTTTAAGTCAGCTGAGGATGTGGGTGATTCTTCTTTTTTTTTTTTAAATAGTTGGGTTGGCAGGGCTTGGCTGGGCTCTGGCACTCCTGCTGGGAGTAGCTGAGGGACAGCCCCAGCTTTGACATGCCCAGGGGTATGGAAAAGCTCCTCCATCAGGCACTGAAACACCCAGACCTGAATGATGTGAGAAATTCAGCTGGTCCAAGTAAGCTGTGTGAGGCTGAGTGTTGGGGGAGGAGGAAAAATGGGAGATCTTGCACAGAAGTTGTGCAAGAAGAAGTTGTGGTGAAAATGGATATATTCCCTTACATATCCATCATTTCCTGAAGCAACAATTTTCTGCCCCTCTCTGGTTTTGCTTTAAGCAGTTGTACCTCAGGGTCTGACGCAGAACCTTAAAGCTCGGGACTTTAAGCTCGGGTTTTGGTGTGTGGCCCATGGCTGTCACCTCTCTCTCATCTCACAGTTACACAGTGGTCCATAGTCCCCGGTGGCCTCACTCGGCCACCTCCTCCTGCTGCTGCAGCCTTCCAGGTGCATCCCTGAGCTTGACATGTCACAGAAACTCTCTGAATGACCTTGGGCAAACTGCTTCTGCCTCAGTTTCCTCTTCCTCCCACTTAACAGCCCCTGTGCCTTTGGTGGCATCTGGAGTGACTTTCCTGCACCGTCAGAACTTGTTTAATTTAGAGGCTCGGGAGGACTTCTCCAGTTCCACACCCGTTGCCCAAGTGAGTGCTGGAGATGAAAGCTGAAGGAGAGCACACCACGAAGAGGGGAGCTGCAGCTGGGACACGAGTGCCGGCGTTTCCAGCACCTCCACACCAGGAGACATCAAAGAGGGCATGGCACCCTCAGCTCCCAGGCGGCGGGGAGCTGAAATGCCCTTCCAGTTCAGGCATGCCTCGCAGTTTACTAAAAAAACCCCACTTCTTATTAATCTGCGATTGAAACTGTAATTATGTCATCGCTCTGAACAGCCCCATCGACAAGTTCGGGCACGGGACGAGGCTGAGCCGCCGAGGCCGGGCCTGGCCGCCTCTCCAGCGCCTCTGCGGCCTTGCCCGGGCGGGCGCATCCCGGCCCGGGCCGCCGCGTCCTCCTCAGCGGGGACAGAACCCGCACCGCCGTCCTGGCACGTCCCGGCCCGGGCCGCCGCGTCCTCCTCAGCGGGGACAGAACCCGCACCGCCGTCCTGGCACGTCCCGGCCCGGGCCGCCGCGTCCTCCTCAGCGGGGACAGAACCCGCACCGCCGTCCTGGCACGTCCCGGCCCGGGCCGCCGCGTCCTCCTCAGCGGGGACAGAACCCGCACCGCCGTCCTGGCACGTCCCGGCCCGGGCCGCCGCGTCCTCCTCAGCGGGGACAGAACCCGCACCGCCGTCCTGGCACGTCCCGGCCCGGGCCGCCGCGTCCTCCTCAGCGGGGACAGAACCCGCACCGCCGTCCTGGCACGTCCCGGCCCGGGCCGCCGCGTCCTCCTCAGCGGGGACAGAACCCGCGCCGCCGTCCCGGGCCCGGCTGCTCGTGGTGGGTGTGTGGGACGGGGGCACTGCCCGCCCGCGCTGCCGCCGCAGCTCCGGGGCCGTCCCCACCCTCGTGCCGCAAAGCCGGGTGGCCGTCCCGGGTGCCTTCACCAGGGTCAGGCTCTTCCATTTCACGCCTGAACGGGCATCCCTTTGGGAATGCGCGGCTCAGCTGCTTCCGCAAGGTGTTTAACCCAGACGGCAGCCCCTCAGTGCACCCAGAACCTCAGCTGGGTGGTTCCTGGGCCCCAAAAGAGCCTCGGTTTCTGATGCTGCTGGTTTCCTGGCTCCCTAAATGCCACCTGGGATGGCTGGTTCTGTCCCTGCGCTTGCACAGCCCCAGGAGCCTTTCCCACCCCAGGGATGCTCAGCTCTCCTCCACTCTGCAATTCTCCCAAAAACACTTTTCTCTCCCCAGAATCTTCTACCTCTTCAAGTGCCCCTCATTCCCCAGGAAGCCAGCCCTGCTCCCCCAGCCCCACACTTGCCTCTGTGTGCTCCGAAAATGCTCGTTTCAGCTTTCATTGCTCTCAGATGTTTTTTTGGACCCTATTAAATAGCATTGCAAACGTTGATGTTAATTAAAATTCCTCCTAACCACTCCCTGCTCGCCCGCCTCTTGTAACCCCTTCTTAAAACCTCATTCATTTTTGGGATCTTCCCAAACAGAGGCTCTCCAGGCCCAGCTTTTTTCGGGGTGTTTCTCCATGCCACATCCCTCTTCTGTGAACAAGTTCTGGGGTGCAAAGCGCTGTCTGTTTTTCCTTCATTGCCATCTTCCTATCACTTTGTCTGTCCTTGCAGCTTAAGCCTCAGAAACTTCAAAAGGATTTATCATGTTTAGGCTGGTCTTTGTGCCAGGAACGGTATCAACAGACACACCGCATCTCACGGGAATGAATCTCCTCAAGGCTGGGACATCTCTCTGAAAGACAACATTTTAGGAACTGAGCTCCCACCTGTCCAGCATTGGACCTTGAATACCCAGAGCAACGTCTACCACATCCCTGGGTTTTGCTGTTCGTAATCCCTGCTCCGGGTTTGCCCCACTTTGGATATTTGTTGTCCTTGCTGGAGGAAAAGGCATCTTCCCTGCAGGAGGACTGGTCTGAGAAAAATGCCAAAGCAAGGTATTTCTTTAAATTTCAAAACACAACCCAGTTATGGAAGAAAAATAAACCAAATTTATAGAAAATGGTGTTAGAAGAGAGCACTTAAAATCAACTAACCCCCTGCTAATCCCAAGGGCAATTCAGACATCCTTAAACTACCTGCAATCGGTGTTTTTCCAGCCTGTTCTTAAAAATCTTAAGTGCAGCATTACTATGTTTTTTCAGGCAATTTTTTCCAGGCCTTTTTTATCTATCTGTCACCCAGGCTGCATCTTCCTTCCTGCAGGTTAAGCCCACGACTTCTCAGCCCTTCTTTTGTGATAATGAAGGGTTTATTTCCTTTCTCTTTGCGGCTGTGTTTTACGATTTACAATATCCCTTCTTTTTTTTTTTTTACTTTAGACTAAACAGCCCCAGGTCCTTCAAGCTTCCTTTCTGGGATATCTTTTGATATTCTAAGCGCTTTACACACCATCCTCCAGACTCCCTCTATTACCAGTTTACCACCTTTATTAGTAACTCATTATCAAAGGATTCATTAGACATCACTTATTTGGGTAAATGCTGTTTATTACAACATCTTTTTTCTGCTCATTAATACAGAATGTAATAGCTGTCATCCAGCCATCTGCCAGCTCTTTATGGCTTTGCAGAGGTGAGGGATGGATGTGTAAGGGCAGCTATCCTCAGCACCAGACTGCAGTGGGGCCACAGGGAGCTTGGCGGGGCTTGACAAGGACCAGCTCAGTGGTTCCCAACTTCCCAACCATCGCCTGGATGTCTCTGAGGACCCCGTCCCCAAAGAGATGTAAAACACCTGCCAGGAATTTGGGGTTCCTCTGAGATCTGCACGGTTTTGGAACCCCGGACTGGTTCGGTTCCAACTCACAGGATCCTGTGGAAATTCAGATTAAGTCCCCAGATTTGTGCTGGGCAGGGAGCAGCCTTGCCAGGCATTAAATGAAAATGGGTCAAGTACACCACATTTTTATCCATTCTGAAATGATGTGTTTTTTCCACAAAGACATTTTGATAAGGGAAAGCATTTTGTGCTATTTATTGCAATTATCTCTGAGGATACAGTTGACTCTGCTGAAGATAAGCAGGACCTTGGAATTCCAGGAACGGCATTACCAGTGAGATAAGCATCAGCCACAAGTGCAGAGTGGATCTCCCTTTCAGACAGAGGACATCAGACCCCCAAGTAGAGTAGAAATCTCCATCCCTACACAAGCATGGCTAGGGTTGTTTTTTCCGGTGGAAGACCTGGCCTGGGATCTGTGTGGCAAAGTAGTGAATTGTTGTGCGTGAACTGCAGATTTGCTGAGGGTGTTTCAAATGCAAGAACAACGCAGCGCTCTTATTTTCTGCTTAAAAAGTCTGCACGTATTGCAGAGGTTTTGGTCAAAGAACTCCATTTTCTCTCCTGCATTTTTAATTCAGGACATTTGAGAATAAATTGCACATTGAAATACATTTAACTGTGTTTTCATTAGTGTTTAATGATGTCTACTTCTTCAAGGGCGATGATCAGAGAAACACAGAGTGGTTTGGGTTGGAAGGGACCCTAAAGACCCCTTCATTCCACCCCTTGCCATGGGCAGGGACACCTTCCACTGTCCCAGGTTGTTCCAAGCCCCGTCCAGCCTGGCCTTGGACATTGGCAGGCATCCAGGGGCAGCCACAGCTGCTCTGGGAAACCTGGGTCAGGGCCCCATCACCCCACAGACAAGAATTCCTTCCCAATATCTGATCTAAATTACAAAGGTTCTTGAATCCAACTTTCTGAGGCTCAGTTTCAAGCCCACCATTGCTTAAAGGTGGGAGGAGGTGAGGTGTGCAGGGAATGGACATCACTGGAGTCAAGACAGCTCCGCTGGTGATGGGCAAGGTAGGGAGTTTCCCACAAAGCCCTGCTCTCCGGAGCAATCACGTTGTCTCTGGGAGGGGGTGACCCCCAGGGGAGTTTGGACATCTGTGGTGCTCAGCTGTGTCCTGCGAGCCCATTGCCTGAGAGGGAGAAGATGCTCTGGCGTGAGGGAAATGGAGAGGGAATGTGGGGATTAGAGTGTGGGGAGCAACACGGATGTCCCTGTGGGATCCTGGTGGTGTTGTCACTCCTTGTTTCACCTCCTATCTCTTTTTTCTCTCTTTTTCCTCCCTTAGGCCAGAACAAGACCTTTTCTTTTCTAAGTTGCAGACACCTTTGTGAAGTGACCCTTAGACCAGGTTGTTTGAGGTGAGCAAAGCCCCTGCCAGCCGATTAATTATTACTCCCAGCCTCCTGCTTCTCAACCTTGGGAAACTGCTCTGTATTGGGTAATTCCTCATTTTTCTCCAACCCCCCTCAAATTGGCAACAGTCAAAATACAACTTGCCCCAGGTTTAAAAAAACCCACTTCCTACCAAAACTGCAGGCTGGAGACAAGAGCCCCTTTTGAAAAGGGGTTCACGGGTTGAAGAGCGTCCACAGGGATGTCCCCCCTCAGAGGCACAGGTTCAGCGGCACCAGGGCCAGCAGTACTTGGGAGCATTCTGTGGTAATGTTAGTGCCCTGGCAAAGAGACAAGGTGGAGTCTGGCTGTTTCGACACCGAGCACTTCAGCCCTCGGCACGATTTCCATTGGCACCTGTGCCGGGAGCCAAGAGGGAGACCTTTGCTCAGCTTACTGTTAACCATTTAGTTTTAATCAAAGGCATTCACCAGTCATCTGCCACTGACCAGCTGGGAGGATAAATGGGTGGTCCCTAACCACCACGTCTCTCCATTTCTGTCACTAATCTGGCAATTTTTGGTGTTGCAAGGAGGGGAGGAGATGGGTGCCAAGGGGGTGCTTGGGAAAAGAGGTGTGAGATTGAGATTGTGCTTTTGGGGAGGAAAGTGGGGAACCCCCACCCTGCAGGTGCACAGGGATGAGAACTGAGTGATGCAAAGCCCCTCTTGGTCCTGAATTTGAACCCTCTCCCTGTATACTGTTGTGAATGCCCAGTTTTGGTTGCGCACACCCCAGAAGGAGGGTGAATTCATCACCCCAGTCTACCCCAAATGCTTCAGTCCCGGTGCCACCCAGCTTCCCAGCGGGTTGGGGACCCCTGGCTGCCTGTGCCATGCCCACCCACCAGTTTCAGGGCTGAAAGTGCTGCTCTGACAGTGTCCCCCCCCATGCTGACACCTGTCTCGTGTGAGTCAGGGTGACCAGCCTGCTGGCTGGCCCTTATCTCCTTTCACTGTCTTATCTCTTTCCAGTAGATATTGGATTGGGATCGGGCGCCCCAGGAGCGAGGCAGGGAGCTCGAAGTGGAGCAGCCGATGGAGGCAGCTGATAATGGCACTTCCTGGAGGCAGAGCTCTTGGGCAAAGACTCCTAGGAACAGCTCACAGAGATGGCAGGGCTGAGATGGGTGACATTAAAAACCCTCTGCAGCGCTGGATTCCTCATCTGCCTGCAAAACAGCCAGTGCTGACATCCTGTTGGACACCTTGGAGGTAAAAAAGAGCGATGAGAGACCCTGGGGACTCGGGACATCCCCGTGAGGCTGAGGAGGATGGACAATGCTGGCGGCCAAGCTGCAGTTCATGTGAACGGGGAGTGAACAAAATGTCTGCATCTGGAGCAGCACAGGGAAGTGAGTCACAGCTGAAGATCCAGACTTGTCCTAAAAAACCACCCACCCCAAGGTAGTTGCCCCTGGGGTGAGCCTGGTGAATACCCCCCGCAGGCAACCACAGGAATGGTCCCTTGGGACCGGCGGTGCAGACACAGGAGGGGTTCACACCAGGCTGCCCAGGGCCATGTGCCGTCATCCCCTGCAGAGCTGGTGGGTTCACATCCCACGTGGTGGGCTCGACTCACCCCAGCAAGGCTTTGGGGTGATGTGGGGTTGGGGCTTGCACGCACAAGAGTGACGGTAAGGGACAAAGGCCACCAGCTGTCCTCCAGGGACCCCGGCTGAGTGCCCTGGGTGGAAAGCACGGCGGTGCCCTGCCGTCTGGGCTCCCTTCCAGGCTCATCATGGGACTCCCAGCAAATCCCCTGGGGCAATCTGATCTCCCGGACGCCAGGCACCTATCCCTCCCTCTGGCACGGCGGGTTTTCCACGGTTTAAGGTGCCAAAGTTCATTGACAGTGGTGGCGGTTCAGGCACACCCACAGCCCATGCCACCCTCCATGGGACAAGGCAGGTCACCCTGCCAGGAGGAAAGAAAACAAGATGCAATAGGGATAAAGTCACTTTGCACCCGGGTATAAAACCTTGGGAGGGGGAGGAAATCACCCCTGTGATACGTCCTACATAAACCCCGGAAGTTGTAGGGCTGCTGGTAGACATTAGCTGGTTTTATTTCACAGAACAGTCAGAATTGATGATGAAACTCTGTCTGAAGCCTCACGGAGACAAATGACAAGTTTCCCAGTAGTCCTTGAATGGCTATCAAATGTGTCATAGTTAGGAGCCAGCCTGGAGGGACTTTTCCTCCCGTAGGTCCTATTCCAGGAAATCAGTCTGCCCTGTGCATTCCCTAGATTTGTCAGTGATCTAGGAGTTATCTTTGTTAAAAAATTGGTGAAGTTCCTACAAACTCTTGAGTAATTTAGGAGGTGAAATAACCATGTGGTAGAAGTCTTCTGTCTGTTCTGGGAAGGGATGGTTGGCTCATTGGGAAACACAGCTGGCCCTGGAGGGATGCAGTGCCGCTTGTCCCTTTGCGGCTCTGCGATGGGTTCAGTGTGAAACCTCCACGACCACGTCCTCGTGCTGCTGCTTTCACCACCTCCCCTGGCCCAGAGGGGGCTGCCGTGTCCCCGCAGCGAGGTGCAGAGCGCTGTACGTGCTCCCTGCAGCACCCACACAGCTCTGCACGGGGCCAGCAGCTTGCACAACCCATGGGGTCAGGGACAGGGAGCACAGCTCTGGCTCGTGGGTCCCACAGTGTGTGTCCAGGCAAGCAAACTCATCTCCACTGTGGGGTGGCCACATGAAAAATGAAGCTTAGGAGAAGTGTCGGCAGTGCTGGAAGGTTGTCTGGAAGCCCAGCTGGTCGGCATGGGTCAAAACGTGCCAAAAATCCCTTGAAGCACCTCCAGTGCAGACTGCTGTGGTCCTTCTGCACTCCAGATCCACTCCAAGTTTTCCTCTTTGTCTTCCCATCCTGGGCTGGTCTGGGGCAGACCTGGGGCTGAGCTAGGGAAAGGTTTGGTCAGCCCTGCACTACCCCAGCCACAAACACCTGAAATGGATTAAACCCAACCTGAAATGGAATAAGTCGTATGGCAGTATTTGAGCCACCACATCACCACCTCGGACTGGGAATACCCTGAGAAGAGCCTTTCCAAGCTGAGGAGGCAGTCAAACTACAGTGAAACCACAGAAAGACCAAGTTAAAATAAAATAATCCAGTGCCCCCCACTCGCCTCCCTCCCTGTGAACTCCACTGAACTTTGAAAAACTAAAACAAAACAGGGCTGAGTTCAGCCTCAGTTCAAGTCGTAAAGTTCAACCTACTTCTAATTTTATCCTGACAATTCCCACCAGAAAATAGGCTCCAGCACGGAGCCCTGGGGGTAATCCAGCCCTGACCCTCACAAGCCCCCCTGGATGTCCCCAAAAACTCCTGTCCACCTGCAGGTGGGACAAGAAGCAGGAGGCCAGAGTCCCAGACACCCCATGGGAGCATCACCTTGGGGGTGGCCGTGGTGCATCACCATGGGGCTGCCTGCCCCCATCCGTGTCTGGGCAGGGCCATGCCGGGCTGGGATGGGTCTCCAAGGGACAACTGCTTGTTGGACTGGGTTTTTTTTCCCCGTTGCTTCCCTTAGGAGAGTCACTTTAATCCAGCACCATGGGAGCAATTAGAACCAGAGAAGAGGGTAATTAGGGGAGGAACTGGGAGACAAGGGGCTGTGCTCGGAGGGGCGGGAAGAACAGGAGGAGGTGAGGCTCCCTGCAACCTCCTCCCGGCATTTACAGGGGAACACAGGTGGTGGAGATTCCTGCTGGGATTTTGGGATGCGAATCCAGTACACCCCAAGGAAAATGGAGGTTGTGGACTCCCCATCTCTGCCAGTGTCCCAGGCCAGGTTGGATGGGGCTTGGAGAAACCTGGGATAGTGGAAGGTGTCCCTGCCCATGGCAGGGGGTGGGATATCATAATCTTTAAGGTTGCTTCCAACCCAAACCGTTCTGGGATTCTATGATTCTAAAGTGCTTGCAGAAAGCGTTAACAAAGGGAGAAAACCCTTGTGCAAGGTCCTGGGGACCTAAATGTGAACTGCAGGGACCCAGGATGGTCACCTGTCCCCAAAAGGGTGAGTGCAGGTGGCAACTGGCACAAGGAGAACTCCTCTTTCCTGAGAAAGAGACATCCTCAGCTGTGAAAAGGGAGCTGAGGTGGCCAAATGTAGCAACACAGCGCTGGAAACCTGCTGGCAAACACAGAGGGACCAAAGGGAAATATAAATTACAGGACAGAGAGCAAACAGAGAAAAAAATGTGTAAAAAGAGCTGAAAACCAGAACCCAGGCAGCAGCACCGGGTTATTTGGGTTTAGCCCCCTTAGGAGAGCAGTGAGCCCCTGCAGCACCCCCTTTAAGTGCTCAGAAAAACAATGGAAATGCACTTTTATATAAAGAATATATGCAGCAGGATGTGTCCATGCAATGATTTTAAGAACGAATTGCGGTCATCACATGCAACACAATCCCTCTCCCAAACGCTTCATTGCCCCCCCAAAAACAAGACTGCATTTATCTCTAAGAAATCAGCACCCCTGGTTTCTAACAAATACCCTGCATTTTTTGTGCTTGAAAAGAAGAGCAGAGCAGCCCTGCTCACTGGGGGTTGGTTTCTTACGTGAGTTGTAAAATCCAGCCCTGGGGAGAGAAGTTACCTTTGCTGTAAAACAATCTGCCGACTGGATTTCACAATCTTTGTCGTCTTTCTCTCCCCACAGCAATATTTTTACAGTGTTTGCCCTCAAACCAGTTTTTCATCAGCCGATGTGTAATTACCACCAGACAGGTTTTGGATAACCCATCCCCTGGTGCAGTTTTTCCTCCCACCCTAATCTACCCAATCTTCCAGGCTTGCTTTGAAAGCTGACCCCTTTTGGACCTCAAAATTTTAAATTATCAAAAAAAAGTCAGTTTAAATTGCTTTCTGAGCTTGAACTTCGCTAATCCCTGGCAGTGTCCATGGCCAGGTTGGACAGGGCTTTGAGCAACCTGGGACGGTGGAAGGTGTCCCTGCCCATGGCAGGGGTGGAATGAGATGAGCTTTAAGATTTCTTCCAACCCAAACCATTCTGAGATTCCATGATTCTGTGATCAAGGCAGGGAGTAGTAAATGCTGACCAGGATTTATTTTGGGGTTTATCCCAGGGAGAAAACAAAAGAAAAAGTGCCAGTGACAGATAATTTGGCCGTGGTTGACAGATGGGACCTGGGGAAGCCCCAGCTGAGCTGACACCCGACCATGGCTCATGACTCCCCTGTGCACGGCACCCTGGCTCTGCACAGGGCACAGGACTCTGTGCCAGGAAAGCCCAGGCTCCTGCAGAGCTCCCTGTTGTTAGTTTTAAAGGTAAAAGAGCTCGTTGCCCACCTCCACCCACAGGACAACAGCCAAGGAACTCCTCCCCGGTGCCTGCGTGAAGCAAGAGCAGGTACGATTTGTCCCTTGGGCTGGGAAACCTGGGTGCTCCATCTGTCCCTTCAAGCACCTCCCAGATAAAAACCAGGCTTGGTGCTGCCTGCAGCAGTGTGGAAATGGTCTTCATAACCACCCACCTGGACTTTGCACAGGTCCTAGATGCCATGGAATCTCATGGACCGCTGTCTCGGCCTGCCCTTGGCAGGGGGATGGAATGAGATTCTCTGTAAGGTCCCTTCCAACCCAAATCATTCTGGGATTCTGTGATTCCATGACCTCTCCTGCCCATGCAGACCCTCACTGCAGCCCAGTTCCTCAGACAGCTGTTCCCACACCTCCACTAGTTGCAGGGATCTGCTCCAAGAGCTGGTTTCTGCTCACAGCTCCACCACCAGCGACTGCCGTGGGGTCACTAGCAGCACTAGCAGGGTCTGCGCAGTCCTACCCCATCTTCACGGGATCATTTAGGTAGGAAGAGCCTTCCAAGATCAGTGAGTCCAACCTGTGACCAATCCCCACCTTGTCACCTAGCCAAGAGTGGCACGTCCGGTCGTTCCTTGGACACCTCCAGGGGTGGGGACTCCACCATCCCTGGGCAGCCCCTTCCAAGGCCTGACCACCCTTTCCGTGGAGAAATTCTTCCTGATGTCCAACTTGAAGTCTTGGCTGCAAGGCCACCTGTGTCAAGCATTTGGACATCAATGACATGTGGGGACAGAAACGCTGATGCATTTTCCTCTGGCAGGGCTAGGAGAAGAGGAGCAGAGGCTGATGCAAGCCCAGGACCACTCAGCACATGGCAAAAGTGATTTCTCCTATCAGACTGTTGCCATGTCCTGGCATTGCTTCCCCAAAGTGGCAACCTCTGACAGGAAAGCTCCGTGGGAAGTTATTGAAAAGGTCTGAGCTAATAAAATCCGATTTGTTTAAATGGTATTGCTACAGCAACACAAGATACATTGAAACAAAATGCTTTGTTTGGTGAAAAACCGGGATGATTTAGGACAGAATGCAATTCTGAAATCTTGGTGTTTCTCTTGAGAGGGACTTTGCATTTTTTTACCATTGACTCTGGGGCAGACAAAGCCAAACATCCATTTCTGGGACCATCCATCCTTGAGACCCCTCACTCACCTGTATCTGCAAGGTAAACCACAGTGACCCCTCCAAGAGGTACAGGCAACGTCTGCATTCCTGAAAATGTTTAAATCAGTAAATTACAGCCCAAGGATGCAATATTTCTTGCAGCAATCTTTCTCTAGGGGTTCGGAGAAGTCCTGGGGAGCAGGACAGACATCACGCTAGGCTCAGCAGTCACATTTATGTAGCCACTCAAGTCTCCAGCTTTGTAATTGGGGACCACAGTGTAGGATACAAAAGGAAGAGGCTACATAGTCTTCTAATGTGCATTACTGTTTTAGTATCACCATTTTTCTTGCATCCCAAGCAATAATCACTTACGCTACAGTTCAGCTGGCAAACAGAACACCAATGCAGTTACATTAAGGCTACTTATCTTATCTTTGTTGCCCATTTTGCCACCAGAAGGAGCATTTAAAAACTCCCCTTAACACCCAGCACAAATGTGGAGCTGCTGTAAGAGGAGAACATCCTGCATCCCAGCTATTTGCAGGTTTGCCATGTTTTAGGGAAGCCAAGCAATCTTACTCTGATCCATGGAGTCTTTATTTGCTGCTGTCTGGGTTTTTGGCAGACATGAGGAATTCACAGAAATATTCCTGCATCTTGAAAGCTTCGGCTCTGTAGCGATGCCCATCCATCTGCTCCAAATCTTGTGTTACTGCAGGTTATTTTCTCATTTAATACATCTTGGTGGTCCCAGGGGCCCCAGGGATCGTCTCTGCTCTTGGCTTGTCTGCTCCCAGCCCAACTCCAGTGCTGATAAACTCTTCCCAGAGCTGGTCCAGATGCTCAAACCCCTGATTAGGAGCAGGCCAAACTCCAGCTCCAGCACACCCCAGAGCTGTAGGCTCTGGCTGCAGGTTGGGGCTCATGATGGGGATGTGTAGGGGTAGATCCTTTGAAAGGGTGGCACATGGTCAGGTATGGTATTTCACAGAATCCCAGAATGGTTTGGGTTAGAAGGGACCCTAAAGACCCCCTCGTTCCACCCCTTGCCATGGGCAGGGACACCTTCCACTGTCCCAGGCTGCTCCAAGCCCTGTCCAACCTGGCCTTGGATATTGGCAGGCATCCAGGGGCAGCCACAGCTGCTCTGGGAAACCTGGGCCAGGGCCCCATCACCCCACAGACAAGAATTCCTTCCCAATATCTGATCTAAATTACAAAGGTTCTTGAATCCAACTTTCTGAGGCTCAGTTTCAAGCCCACCATTGCTTAAAGGTGGGAGGAGGTGAGGTGTGCAGGGAATGGACATCACTGGAGTCAAGACAGCTCCGCTGGTGATGGGCAAGGTAGGGAGTTTCCCACAAAGCCCTGCTCTCCGGAGCAATCACGTTGTCTCTGGGAGGGGGTGACCCCCAGGGGAATTTGGACATCTGTGGTGCTCAGCTGTGTCCTGCGAGCCCATTGCCTGAGAGGGAGAAGATGCTCTGGTGTGAGGGAAATGGAGGGGGAATGTGGGGATTAGAGTGTGGGGAGCAACACGGATGTCCCTGTGGGATCCTGGTGGTGTTGTCACTCCTTGTTTCACCTCTCATCTTGTTTCTCCCTCTGTTTCCCTCCCTCAGGCCAGGACAAGAGCCAGGCATTTCAGTTAGCCAAAAATTAATTGCCTTGGGCATGAGAAGGGTTTTCCAGAGGAGACCTCGGAGTAAACCTGGTTTTTCTGAGATTGGGTCAGTTGGTCAGAGCATGGTGCTGGTAATGCCAACATCGTGGCTTCTATCCCTGTATGGGCCATTAACTTCAGAGCTGAACTTGATGGCCCTTGTGGTTCCCTTACACTCAGAATATTCTGTGATTTTGTGATAAACATCTTCAGTATCATTTCGAAAGACTATTTTTAACAGGCAGCAGTGGTTGGCGAGCCCTTGTTGCTGCACCACTGGGTGGAATGGATGTGATTAAATCAGGAGGGGGGTCCTCTAGCAGACCCCCAGGCCCAGCTGAGGTAGGACACAAAGAGATGGGAAATTCACTTTGGGCAGAGGATGGGGAGCAGGGGAGCGGGCAGCTGTGGAGGCAGATCAGGAGAGGGGCTCGGTCCCTCATCCATGGAGCTGAGCCTTTTGCACCATTCCCATGGCTTTTACCCTCCCCCCTCCGAGAAGTGATGGGGACAGGGACCAAGCCCCGCAGGAGGAGAAGCAGGATGTGACCTGGCGCCAGGAGCACTGAGCTGTCCCCACAGAGCCCTGCTGAGCTGCACCATGAGGGATATTCTGATCCCGCCGCCCCTATGTTCCTTTTCCTTCCATCCTGAACTAAAGGACGGCCCCTCCCAGAGCAGGAGAAGCGATAGCGCGTGCCCACAAAGAGATGGGGAAATGTCAAGCTTTAAACATTTATTACTCAGATTATGCATTTTATAGCATACAGTGCATCTGGATGTTCTATAAACAAAGACTGAATTGCCACAAAGAGTTATTAGCTCCCTTGTTTTAACAGTCTCTGAAATGCTGAAAACGATGAGTTTGTGATTTCTCTAAGTATGAATATCTAGTCTTTACTCTCCCCAAAACCTTTTTCCTTTTTTTTTTTAAATTTAAAAA
>VXAZ01003151.1:47921-65906 GCA_013399875.1 Gymnorhina tibicen
AAAATGTTCCTTTTTCAAATGAAAATAAATACATTAAAAAAAAAAAAAAGAAGAATCGCTAGCGTTAACTCCGTGTTCTGCAGGACACCGCAGCTCCCTTGGCTATCGACAGTGGACTTTGCAACCCTTAGTATCATTTCTTCTGAAAAAATACTGAAAATATCACCAGGACTGCCTAATAGCTACCACCAAGAAGAGCAAAATTAGTGTAAAGCCATAAAATACCCAGCAGGGAAATTTAAAAAAAAAATCATATTTAAGATTTTGAGAGATCTCCAAGTGAGGGGTGTTATAAAAATAAGCATGAAAATAAATCATAAGTTATTCTGACAAGTTTTCTTTCAAAGCCATCAATCATGCCAAGAATAGATACTAATTAATCTCCTTCAGGGGAAGAGGGGAACCAAGCAAATCACTTACTTTGCCTTTTTTTTCCTCCCCATTTTTGTTTCACCTCCATATACACTAGAGTTCTCTGAACAGCAGTGGAATCCCTCATGGGGGAACCACACAAGTCACTTCCTGTGTAGCAAAACCCATCAGTTTGGAAATTTTTACCAGGAATGAGGTGAATTAGACTCTGGGGAGCCTGGCAGGGAGTCAGCAAACCCGCTCTGCATCCCAGGGAGATGGGCACAGAGGTGATGCTGCAGCCACTCGCCTCCACACCACCCCGAGGTTTGGCCCCACACACATTTGGCCCGAGGGGGTTATTTTCCCCTTTGCTGATGTAGCTGTATGGGGACAACACAGTAAAACCCCACACAGATACCTTTATTGAGCAGCACAGATGGAATCTGGCTGATCTGGGGAGACGTAGCTGGTGGCTTCGCACCTAAAAATACAGGTTGGAGAATTACGCTCTTTGGCGACCGTTCCTAAAGTAAGCCAAAAAATAGGGGGAAAAAAAAAAAAAAAAGAGAAGAAAACACTCAGGATCCCCAGGTGCTCTCACCCAAAAAATTCCCCAGCACTGTTCCCCATCCTGCCCATCAAATGTCCTCGTGGTGCCTCTTTTCCCAACACGGTACTCTGGTGAATGATGCCATGTGCCCGCCGGCTTCCTACGGATGGATTTCAGAAAGATACCATTGGCAGCAGGTAATTTTTGGAAAAAAACCCACCATTTTTGGTCAACATTTTGATTCTCGGACATCAACAGAGTGACTGATGTATCAAAGCAGTTAATGGCTGGATGAATGTATGTTAATAGCAGAGATAAATGACAAGACATTAAAAAACGACGGATTTCACATAAAAGTTCTTCATTTCCAGTGCTGGAAGGGAAAGTCATGGGCCAAGCCTGGTCAGTGGGGGTTGCAGGACTGCCCTGCGATGAGAAAATTGAATAAACTCTCACAGCAGGTAGGGGTAGGGAAATGCTTTAGGAGAAATACTGCCCTGTGGCTTACGCTTTGACTCTGAATGCCTCCTGATGCACTGATGGGTGAAAATTCAAGTTTTTAGAAACAAAATCCCCAATTCTCTGTGTTTTTCTTTTCTTTTTTCTTCTTTCACTACAATCCACGAAAAAATTCTGTGGGAAGCGAGAAGCTGCAGGGGCCAGAGTGGCAGTCTGGATCACTGCTGGCAGGATCCCTGGCACACCAACCCATCAGGCTGCTGTCCCTGCTAGAGGGCTTTTCTGTTCTTAAAAAAAAAGAAAAAAAAAAAAGTCGAGACAAAACTGTTTTTCAGGCCTTCTCCCAGAAGACTGACACTGTGCCTAAGTGCACTGTGATGGGTGTTATATCCCCTTCTCCTCCACTCCTTGAGAATTCAGGGAGCAGAAAAAACAAAGAGCAATGGGCACAACCCTGAGCCTTGTAATACTGATGGGCTTTGCCGCCTTAATGAAGTTCATCTGCTCATTAATACTATCAAACCACATTGCTACTAACGAAGCTGACCCAACGCAAGGCGCCGTCACCGTGCGAAGCTCCTGGGCTTGAATAAGTGAAGCAAAAGTTAATTTTTCCAGACAATTCCAGTGCACTCAGCAATCATTTTGCTGCTTTCTGGGTAGACAGGAAAAATGAAGCTCCTGTTTCCAGCTTGCTCCTCTTGCTCCAGGTGCAGAATGAAAACTGGATCAGCAGACAACCAGATGAAAAGTCAGATAATATTGAACCGCAGCATCACGACTCCCACCCCTTGCAATGCATTTTCTGCTGAAAATTTCTGCCCTTTAAATTTTGCAGCAAAAGCTTCCTCCCCATCGCAGACAGACCAACACATTCATAAGGCACCCGAGAACATACTGCACATCCAAGGAGGTCGGGGTGAAATCTCTCTTCTCTACAAGCCACCAGAAATGTAACGTTCTGCTTGGAAAAACGGGTTTGAGCTGCTAAGTTCAGGCCCAGCCTGCCTGGTCCGGGGTCTGTGTGCGCCATCCTTGCAGCACAAATTCTCTTATCATCATAAAGGAAATAAATTGTACAGTGAGAAGAAACCAGGATGGGCTGATGGCAGCGTGCCTTCCTCAGCTCCTGCAGGCAGGATGGGGCAGCCTGCACCCTCACTAGGCTTCACTAGAAAAAGCACCTGGAGGGATTTCCTAAGTCAAAGTGCTGCTAGATCAGCAAATAAGGAGCCCACGGTGTCTTCTTCACAATTCAGGCGTAAGCCCCGGCCCAGCCTCTCACCCTTCAGGTGGCACCTCACCACTGTCCCCCACAGCCGTCCGCTCCCTTGGGATGCTCCAGCACGGAGCCATGAGGGGATCCTGGAGCAACCTGGGGATCCCCGAGCACACTCTGCCTCTCTGTAGATGTCCCCCATGCCTTGATGACACTGTGCCACTTACACGGAGCGCGGGACAGAGCTGCTCCTGCACACTGCACACCTAGGAACGCTGGATAGCATATTCAGCTAGTTAGAAGCCAGGCTCAAAACCGCTATTTTTGGCTTTTTCTATTTTTCCCTCTTCTTTTTTCCTCTTTTTTTGCTATGCACTGCTTGTCTTCTCTTCATCAGTCTCTGAAGAACATCAAACCTTCATTTCTCCCTTGCCCTGTACATTATTAGGCCCAACTACAAGAGGCCTGGATTTAAATGTATAATTACAACCATGACAGTAATAACAATAAAGCACTCCTTCAATGGAAAAAAAAAAATTATTACAAAAAAAATCAAATGATTATAGTGGCTGAGGAATAACGGCGACTTGAACAGCAAGAGCCACAGAATCCCCTGTTTTTAGAGCCCCCAGCTCAAAGGACACATTTCTCAATCCACCGAGGAGGTCACTGGCAAGATGACGGTGGCTATGTAACTTCTGCAGTGGCTTTAGGACTCCTTTAAAATACTCCTTCTGCTTCAGCATCTTCACATAAACCGTTACCCAGCTCGAGGGAAGGCGCTGCTCTCCCCGTCCCCGAGCCGCTCACAACTGTCCGTCCAACAAGACAATAAGATAAGAAGAAATTACGAATGCTCGAGAAAAAGAAAACCCAGTGCAAATAAGAAAGTTGTCCCGCTCTCCAATCTGCCTCTGAAGGGGTGGCGGGTAGGTGGGGGAACACACAGAAAGTCGAAAACAAGAGAAGGAGGGGGGGAACCTAACGCAAGCCCCGCTTGACAAAAGCCATCAATTATGAGCGTCTGGTGTAGTGTGTGCCTGGCTTTGTCCTCCCGAGACATCTGCTGCCTGCTGTCTCCTGCCAGTTGGCCAGGGCAAGGCAGGAGGACGGCGTGAAAACAATACTAGCCCCCACTTAGATTATTTTTTTTTTTTTTCCTCCTTTTCCAAATTCTCTGTCTTCTTTCGAAAGCCAAACAATAACCCGGCGGGATGCGCTGCTGCTGCTTGAGCAATGAGTTCAGAAAAAGAAACCCCTAAAACAAAACCACGGCAGGGAGGAGGGGTGGCACTTGGCGACGCGGCTGAAAAAGAAACATGCTGCTCCCTCCCCACCCCACGAACGTATTCTCGAGCATGCTGGGGTTTGGTCTGCTGGGGGATTTAAATCAGAAAAGCTCTTGCCGGGTCCCGTCAAGGCGCATGTCTTCGTCTCGTCCCTTACCACCCCACCTTGCCCTGCCCCCTCAAGCCGTCAGTTTCTGGATGGTCTTGTTGTAGTACTGAGTGATGGTGGGCATCAGGGGGTTCCAGTTGTTGGCATGCAGCTCGATGACCTCCAGCAGCAGGGACCTGGTCAGCATGGACTCAGAGGGACACAGCATCTTGTCACGTGCTATTGCCAACAGCTCTGTCATCATCTCGGGCAGCTGCTCCTCCAGCAGCCGGCCGGTGCTCTGCAGCTGTCGGGAGAAGAAGGGGTCAGCCATGGATTACCGATCCTTGTGGGTCCCTTCCAGCTTGAGACAGTCTATGATTCTATCACTCTATGATATTAAAACACCCCTCCAGCTTTTTACAGACACCTCCCGTCCCTTTGGTTCTCCCCTGCCTGGTACAGGCAAGGTTAAAGGCGTCGTGGCTTTTGAAAACCAAAACCACCCAGCAGCAGGCTCCAAGAGCTGAACACGAAGGGCAAGGTTTTCAAAAGCATCTGCACCGGGCTGCTAGAGGAGCAAATGGTCCAGCTACTGCTGACATAAAAGGAGGATTGCTTTTGAAAAAAAATAATCCCACCTAAAAATCATGCTATTGTCAAAACAAAGTGCAGGCTGTGATGTGGTATTCCTGCCTTCTACCTGGCCCTTCATTTACTCGCTGATTCAGAGCTCCCAGTGACTCCCAGTCATTAGCTGGAATAAGCAGAACGCTCCTGTGTGCATAACAAATCCTGCCCTGCCGAGATCTGCATTTATACCTGTCGTGCTGCTTTGCTGAAGACAGCCAAAGGCTTTTTCTAATACAACTACTCCTTGGAGAGCCTCCATCAAGCAGCACAGAGAAGGTCCAAGTCTGGGGTGGACAGCAATAAGTCCACCATCATGGGAGGTCTCCCCAAAGCAGAGCTCCCCAAAGTCCTCACCTTAAAAGCCAAACCCTCCTCCTCGTCTGCTTTGCTGAATTTTAACTATTCAGGCTGCAACTTCAAATGCTCTCTGCAGGAAAAACATCTATCCCCACAGGCCAATCACTTCCCAAAAAACTAACCAATAAAACTCTGCTGTATTTCACAGACTCACAGGATCAGTTAGGTTGGAAAAGACCTCCAAGGTCACTGAGTCCAACTTGTGACTCATCACCACCTTGTCAACCAGACCAGAGCACTGAGTGCCACATCCAGTCATTTGCTTCTCTGCAGAACTGCTGCTGACACTGCAAACCTCTGTGTGAGTCACGGGGCAGCTTTTGCTCCAATACAGCTGTTTCTGTGCTTAAAAAGTTAATGGAAGGTGAGATTTGAAGGAACCAGGATGATATAATTTTGTGATGGGACCCTAGCTACCAAACTTCCTGCATCCATTGACATGCATCAGGAGCCCAGTGACAGAGTCTCCAGGGCCATCTCTTATCTCATGGTGGTCTTCTACTGACACTGTTCTTGTGAGACCCCACCTGGAGTCCTGAATCCAGCTCCAGGGTCCTAAGAACGGGAAGGACACTGAGCTGCTAGAGTGAGGCCAGGGGAGGCCACGGAGCTGCTCCCAGGGCTGGAGCCCCTCTGCCCTGCAGCCAGCCTGGGACAGCTGGGGGTGCTCACCTGCACAAGAGAAGGCTCCAGGGAGAGCTCAGAGCCCCTGGCAGTGCCTGAAGGGGCTCCAGGAGAGCTGCAGAGGGACTGGGGACAAGGCCTGGAGGGACAGGACACAGGGAATGGCTTCCCAGTGCCAGAGGGCAGGGCTAGGTGGGATATTGGGAAGGAATTCCTGTCTGTGAGGGTGGGGAGGCCCTGGCACAGGGTGCCCAGAGCAGCTGTGGCTGCCCCTGGATCCCTGGGAGTGTCCAAGGCCAGGCTGGACAGGGGTTGGAGCAACCTGGCATAGTGGAAGGTGTCCATGATCACTGCAGAGGGGTGTTGGACTAAATGACCTTGAAAGGTCCCTTCCAACCCAAAGCATTTGATCATTCCAAAATGTAGACAGGCAACGCAGCTGCTGGGTCTGGAAACATCCAACAGCTGCTTGACACATGCATGGGCAAGGACAGAAGGGGCAAAGCAATGAGGATCAGGGCAGATGGAGAGGTGCTTCCCTACCTCCATGGAGCAGCAAAGCACAGCATCTTCCTTCACATCCTGAGATTGCAACAACTGTGAAAGAGAGAAGAGAGAAGCAGTGAGAAATGTGGGATCTCTTCCTCGTTCTCCTCCCTTATGACTTTCCTTCTGTCTCTTTGTCCAGCTTGGCTTTTGCCACTTCCAGGAGGAAAGGACACAAAATCAGAAAGGGGGGAGAAAAAAGACTGTCCAAACAAAAATTTAAGTTAAGGAGTGGCAAAACATGGGGTAAAATTTAGATTGACAACCTCCATAATAAATTTTGTTTAATTACATTGCTTTTTTTATCCCATGGTAGGCAGTGAGAAAACACACTCATTTGACACACAGAGGGAATAAACGCAGCCACCAGTCAACCACACTGGAGCATCACAGCCCTGGGAGTGGCCTTTTGGAAGGGGAGGGCTCTGCCACCCACCCCTGAACCTCTCCATCCCCGTGGGGACACTTCTGACAGCCACAAAAATGCCTGATGGGAAAGGGTTGCATGCAATGCACCGTAATTAATACGGCTCCTTCTAGGCTGACTGCGCAGCGGTGCAAGGGCAAGGGGTGCCAACGAAACTATGGAGTCTCAGGTGCACCAACTCCAACCCTGCTCTGCTCTCCACGAACTCCGTGTTACAAACAGGAGCTTGCAAGCAACAACAAGTTTCAGGAAAGACCCAAAATGTTGCTGGGCATGGATGGCATGGGATGGTGCAGGAAGATGCTCCTCTCTCTCGGTTCAGACTCAGGGTGTGCAGCGAGGGTCAGCAGCTCCACCTGACAATGGCAAAGCGTAGGAGCTCAGCATGTCTCTCCCCATGAACACTGAAACCATGAGCAAGGACCCTGGAAACAGGACCAAAATTACACATTTTTCTTTGTTCTCATCTTTATGACAATTACAGGTACTGGCAACACTCGAAGCTACAGCCACTTCCATCCCACCACTTTGGGATGGACGAGCCCTGACGGCTCTGAGCTAATCCCTGTCTGCAGTAATCACTGAGCAAAAGGAGAAAAAAACTGGAAAACTGGCTTCACCAGTATCTGAAATTCATTAGAGAAAGGCAGACTTTTTAAAAGCAGTTGAACTGATTAAAACTGCCCATATAAAAACTGCTCAGCATAACTAAATGTTACTCCAAAGTCATATCCGTTAGTTAAAATCAGAATTGTGACTCTGAGCCTTATCATCTCTCCTTCCCACTCTTGTTTTTCCACGCTTCCTTTCATCTACAAATAAATGCCTGTTTGTTTACCAGCTCCACACTGGCTGGAAAACAGATAGGGGAAAGAAGAGGTAACACAAGGAATTATCACTGCTCTCAGAGTTTTGTCTTCACCGTCTTCTGTTTTCGGCGGATGGCAGATTGTTCTCTTTGAAGATGGTGTTTACAGCATCTCGATGAGCACGTTGTCCATCGGTTTTATCTCTCGTTAGCCAAAGCTTCAGCCAGGGTTTTTAAATCATGCAACAGTTTTTTTTCTCCCCCCTCCCGCCCACCCCCCAGTTTATCTTTCTGCTGAGTTGTTTGGAAAATGTTAGTTAAGCCCAAGCCGCGTGCTCTGAGATAAGTTCTCACAAACAGTTCCGATTCTTCACAAGAAAACATGAGATTACTTTAAACCTGACACCAAAAATGAAAAAGAAGTATCAGTTAGGGAAAAATATAAACAGGCAATAGTCCAAATATTGCCTCCTGGGGTATTTAGCTCATGAGCGTGGCATGAAGCAGGGCTGCAAATAAAGTAACAGACAGTACCTTTTAACAACACCTTTTTTATTTTTGCTATTCTTTAGTAAAGAACATAACATAAAAACTAAGGCACGAAAGTAGAGTTAGGATTGACTCCAGCCCTTCCTCTGCCATGGTCTCCTCAGTGATCCTATTCCCTGCCCAGGATACGTGGTCAAAGAAAGGCTGCAACTTCACCAGCCCCAGCTTCCCACACACAGGGTTGGGACAAGCTTCCCTACCTCAAAAGGTGTTGGTGAGGATGAACGTGTCCCTGTCAAGTGCTCAGATACTTGGCTAATGAGGAACAGCCTCACCTCCCTGTGATGAAACAGAGAACACATCCAGCCCTGGGCAGGCACCCTCCAACTTCACGCTGCCCTCATGGACACCATCCGACGTGACTTGGCTGAGCAAGGAGAGTGCGTGTGCTCCAATGTGTCCATCAGGGTGCCACGTGCTCCACCTTGTCCATGGAGACACCATGTGCCAACCTTGTTCATCCAGGTACCATGCACTGCACCTCATCCATCCAGGATCCAAGAGCTCTGTTGCTCTAGAGGCACCACGTGCTCCACCATCCATCCAAGGCACCAAGAGATACCGGTCTGAAGCCCTACAGGTGAGCCTCTGCCTGAGACATGTAGGCTGGGGAGGCCCACAGCCTGCCCTCCAAGGCCAGGCACATCCCTGTGCATCAGGGGACAGCCCAGCAGTCAGATCTGCTGATGCTCTGGGAACCAGAGCCCAAATCCATGGCCGCAGATGGCTGCCAGCCACCTGCATCAGTGCAACGGACTAAAGCCTGGAGGGTCAGAACGATGTCCCTGCTTCTCTGCGTGTTGCTGATCACGTTTGTAGCATACTGGGGTGTAGCCACTATCCGCTTCTGACCCCTGCCTGACGGGGCAGGAGGAGATCAGGGAGCCTGGCATGGGCACTGAACCTTGCTGACTGCACGGACTGTGCTGCCTGGGGTCCCACCATGGATGTCCTCACTCATCGATGACAACTTGCGTGTATTTCTCAAGGGGTATTTCAGCCCCACTGATGGTGCCCCATGTGAGCACCAGGCACTCAAAGCACTGGGGTGGTTCCTTCAGCCAGAGCACAGTGTTTCCCAAAGCTCTGTGACCCCTGAGTCAGACCTGACCAGGGCTGCAAGAAAAATTGGTGAAAATGCTTCGAGAGCTCCAGGGAAATCACAACCCTAAAGTCCCGGCACCTGTGTGACCACCTAGCCAATTGCACTCACTGTTTGCAATCTAATTCATATTTACTTTAAATATTTTAAGGTAAACACTCTATACCCATTAAATTAGCACTCCCACATTGGAATTACTATTTATTTAACTATTTATAGCTGCTCCTCCCTGCTGTGTGCCTCTGCCCAACTCCCACTACGGGCACCATCCCATCCCTCTCCACCAGGTTCCCACAGGGTTCAAACTAGCTGATGGACACGGACAGGGGATCTGAAAAGGAGCATGAGGCAGACAACAGGGCAGGTGAGCTGGGACTCACGCGCTCCTCAGTTTAACCTGTAATCATCCCCCGGAGGCTGGGGCTGTTTGCGAGAAAAACTTCCCTTTGCTCTCCAGCCGGTTTCCCCCGTATCGGGCGAAGCCGGGCAACGAAAGCAGCAGTTCCTGCTGGAAAGCAGACAAAGAGTCTGCCTGATTTCCTAAGAGAGGAGGCTGCATGCCAGAATCTGCCCGGCCAGTCATATAATACCCAGCCTCAGTTGCGAAAGGCTTCTCACTTTTGTTTCTGGTGCTGGACTCTGCCTTGCAGACTGGTGGGAAACATGAGGCGTCTTCTCTTTCAAATTCCTATGTCATGCCGAGAGATGAGCACTGGGCAAGGTCCTCTGCAGAGCCAGTGTGCCCAGGTGGGCTCTGGGTGCTAAATATTTGCATAAGGAACCCACAGTAAGTTTTAGGGTCTGCTCCTGGAAGTGCTGCGTGCAGTAGGGAGTTGCAGTGCCTTGCAGGGTGGCTCTCGAGCGCAACTGGTTTCCACGGTGTGCTAGTGGGACTAATCCTCCCTGGCCTCTGTGGCCCCAGAACCTTCCCTTCACATCTTTGCAGAGATAAGCATCATAAGCCACATGGGGTGGACATGCAGCCACGGCTGAAGGATCCAAAGAGCCCCAAAACTGCAGCTGAGCCTCACCACAGACAGAACCAGGCTGGTCCTCCTGAACAGCAACAGATGCATGTGCATGGGGTGCAGATCACCATGAGCACACCAAAAAGCAAAGACAATGGGACTCACCCGAAATATTTGGGTTTATTATCTGCTTTCTGAGATCACCCGGCCTGCTGTGAAGCTGAAGTGCTTACTTGGTATTCTCAGGGGTGCCCACACCACGGGGCAGGACAGGAGAACCCGCCCCACCGCCCATTATCACCAAACCACACAGATTTAATTGTGTTCTTCAGCAGTTCTCCCCAGGAGATGGGGTGGGAGCAGCCCAGCGCACACATTACCCTTTCCAGATGCAATGATACTTCTCCTGCGAGGCACAGCACTAATTACTGTGTACGATATCGCTTGCAAAATGACACATAAGCAACGCTGGCCACTAACTACCCCTTAGCATGCAGTGTTTTATGATGCTTTGGTGATGACTCCAGCGTGAAAGCGCAAGAAACCCGGAAAATATCCACCCAGAGCCACGGAGAGGCTGGGATGAGACCCAGGGAAAGCTGGGCTGACCGCAGCCCACGCGCCGCTCGCCTTGGTTCCCCGACGGGCATCTCGGGTTCATGCGTCCAGTGGCAACACGCACGGACACCCAGGCTGCCCACAGGTATGCTTTTCATCCGCACCTGGGTCACGAGGAGGTGCCTCCCAGGATTCCCCCCTCCCAGGGACTGCAGAGCGTGACCACAGGGGAACCAGCGTGCTGCAGATGCTGCCCAGGTGCAGCAACTGGCCCACTGGTGTGGAGCAAGGCCACAGGGGAAAATGGAGACACATTTCCGTGAGGAAGTGAAAAATCAGTTATTTGTGCCACTTGGAGCTTAAGAAGAGTAGACATACTGTACTGGAAATGCAGGAGAGATGGTGCTTCCCAGTCCGGCTTTGAACCAGAAAGGGCCTTGGGAAGGGCCATGATGGACTTTGTCCTCTGACAGATGGATCTGTTCCAGCTCTGTGGTCCGGATCATCACAGAGACCCCACTACGAAGGGGGCTTATAAGAAAGATAAGGACAAAGCTTTTAGTAGGGCCTGTAGCGACAGGACAAGGGGTGATAGTTTTTAACTAAAAAAGGGCAGTTTCAGACTAAATAGATGGAAGAACTTGTTTGTGATGAGGGTGGGGAGGCCCTGGCACAGGTTTCCCAGAGCAGCTGTGGCTGCCCCTGGATCCCTGGCAGTGCCCCAGACCAGGCTGGATGGGGCTTGGAGCAGCCTGGGATAGTGGAAGATGTCCCTGCCCATGGCAGGGGTGGAATGGGATGAGCTTTAAAGGTTCCTTCCACCCCAAAGCACGCTATGGTTCTGCGATCATCCCCTACAGCTGACAGTGCTGTTGAGGTGCTAACATGGCTCTGCAGGCACTCTTAGTGCTCTAATGGACCACAGCTGGGGAACTCCTGCCCCCAAAACCTCCTGGAATCCCTACAGTCTGCTAGGTGGGTCCTCCCTCCCGAGAGCACAGGCCAATTCTGCTTCACGGGTTCTCTGCAGACAGACATCAATAGCAATTTTCTGCCTTTCCAGCAGCCCCTTATTGACCTACTGCCACAAGTCCTTAAGGAAGATGCCCAAGATAAGATCCATGGGACTGCATGGCTCTGCACAGGGAGAGTCACGCACTTCTCTGAGACACAGGTGATGGTACAGCTCCACTCTTCTTCTTGTCACAGGGCACGGGGTGGTGAAAACAGCCAGGACTGGGGAAAACTCAAAGTACAAACAAGGGTGTGGGGAGGAGTGATTGCAAAATGCTCCACCACAGGGCCAGTTTCAGGATTTCTACAATTTGCTACCATCAGATATATCAGCTCCTTGACCCAGGACATCAGCTGAGCTCATCCTGTGCCCACCAACAAGCTGTGCTAGTGCCATCCTCTCTAAAAGGGGTACCGAGTCTCTCTCTGGGAGTGAGGGGAGTCAGATAAGACTGACTTTCTCCAGAGAAGAAACAAGTGAGCACGTGGAAACAGACTTCTAGAAGTTCACAGGCATAAGTGAAATCCTTTCTGCTCGCCCATTTGATGCTGAGGTTGCCCAAACACAAAGTTTTGGGGAAAACCTTTCCTTTACAGAGCTGCCTGTGCTGATCTCTGCACAAGGCACAGGCTCTGCCGTGTTCCAAAATGTGATTTGTTGGGATTTGAAAACACAGCTGAGTTGGGAGAGGCAGTGTGTGTCCAGCTGCTTCCATTAGCAATGGTGCTTCTTTCCCTATTCCCTTCTGCTCACACCTCTCTGGGGATCTGGGAAGGCTTCAAGCCTGCAGAAGATGCACAAGGTGCCACCACATCATGTGTCTCGCGGAGGGAACCCTCTTCCCAGTTGCCTGACTGGGCTGTTGTGGTCTCAGCCTGGGTGAGAATGCACTGGCAGCAGCTCCTGCAGCTCCATGAGGGAGAGGCCACCAGCACAGGCCACTGCCGACCCCACAAGCAGCTGCCCAGACGAAGTGGCACAGCGGGGAAGAGCTCTGTGCTGGAGCTGCTTATGCCTGTGTGGCTGCATCAGAGCCATGTCCATAGCAGGCACTTTCTCTAACATATTTTGGAGTGGCACCAACTCCTTTTATATTGATGTGCTCTTCTCAGCTCAGGAGGAGACTTCTGCTCTCCTATTACACAACCAGGACTCCCTGGGAGGATGGTAAGAAGAGATTAGTTTGTTTATTGCCTCGAGTAAACCAAAATGTTGGTTATGCTCCTTGTCAGGCTCCTGAGGAACTCAGAGATACTTAACAGCAAATTGAATTAAGGCCAGAGGAACAAAATCCTGTACCCAGTCGTGGGAAACTCCTCCTACTCCTTTCCACTGCAGACAAGGGAAACCATGAAACACGACACTCTCTCTCCCCGGATCTGGAACAGCAGAAGGAATTCCTGTGAAGATGGAAACCATTAAGAGGCAATTACTGGAGACAATGATGAAGAAAATCTGGTCACTCATCAACCCAGACGCTGCAATCCAACGGTAGCCTGGTGGTTACACATCCCCTGGCTGGAGGTGGACCTCCAGGACCCGAAGGTGAGCAGGACAGACGACCAGAGCCACCCGGTCTGGGTGCACAGGGAGTTCAAGCCACCCAGACGACTGGCTTCATCCTGCCCGTCGGAAGACATAATAACCCTGGGAGAGGAGGATGTGATCTCATCCCAAGGGTCCCGGGGAAACACAAAACATGGAAAGAAACAGTGGCGAGACCATGGTGCTTGATTGCAGCGGGCTCCACCCTGGCTGGCCGGAGGCTCTGCGCTTTCCTGGCTCTGCAGAGGCAGCGAGCGCACGGCGGCAGACGCAAATAGTTGTGTTTACATCCCATTGAAAGGGTTTTTGGGAACTAACAATGCCTGGTACGGAGGGCGAGGGAGAAAAACAAAGCCACGCGAGGAGGAGGGACCATCCTGTGAGATGGTATCTGGCTTCACTTCTTTATCTGCGCAAATTGCTTCCTCTGCCTTCTCCGCGGGTCCTGGAGAAACGAGGGTGGCATTTCCCCTCCCCTATTTATGATACAACACCACGGTTTTAATGCTGGGACTAAACGAGTCCTGTGGCTTTCCAAGAATATGTTCCTGCACATAAAATACTCAACAGGGCAGATGGGCTTACAGGCACTGGGCAGCCCTCCTCGGTTTGGCCTGTCCTCATCTGCTCCCAAGTAACACCGGACCTCCTCCACCTTAAGCATGCCCTTTGATCAAAATGACCAGGATTAAAGGAAATCTGTTGTTTCCCAAACAAGCTGCATTCACAGGAGTGTTTTTACCAGCACAGCTACGGGGGTCTGGGGGCATGGGAGGTTTTTGCACGGTTAATTGTTTATTTATGTATGGCAGGCACGGAGGTACAGGGACATCCACCATTGCCCTGCGTGGTCCTGCAGACAGGCGCCCACCCCTGCTCTTTGCACTCTGCTCCTGCACTCTGCCTCCCGTCACGGCTCTGAAAGTCCACATCCCCTATATATCCCCGTGCCCCACTTGCTCCAAATCCCAGACTTTCCTCCTAGCTCTTCCACATCTTCAACCCGCATCTCCTGGACTCCCAAGACAATTCCCCACTTGCTGTTCTCCTCATTTCTCCTTTCTCCCCATGTCCCTGACCCCCAGTCCCTCTTTTTCACTCCTTCTCTGAAATCCCTTTCCTCCCATGCCCACAACCCTCATTCCTTCTCCATCCTTTCCCTAGACAAAACACTTCCCAGTTTGTCCCAGTGCCACCTGACTGGAGACCAGACCTTTGATTTTTTGCCGAACCAGGTAGGGGGGACTAGGAGGGGGCTTCTGTGAGGATGTAAGTCCCCTTCTTCATAAAGGACATATTTTCTCTGTTCAGATCTGGCCTCATGGAGCTTCCTGAGTGGCCGTGTGGTGTGAGTCAAAATCCAACCCCCTTGGTGCCTTTGCTCATTTGATAAAGAAAAAATTCTGTTTCATTCTCTGACTCGGAGAGTAATATTAAAAATCCTAGCATCTCATTATACTGTCAAAGACCCTTTTTTCAACTCAAAAGGCTGATGCTTTTTAAAAAGTGAGAGTGATTAACAAAACCCAACACAACCCACGTTAAAAGATACAATTTTCTCTTCCAAAGAGCACCACCCTCCTCGCTCATCCGACTGCAGCCGGGAAGGTTTTCCTTTTTCTTCCTCTGAAGGAGACAGTGAAAAGGCAGTGCCCTCTTGAAGTTCAGACGTTAATTACCGTGTTAGAATATTTTGCTAAATTACGCAGCATGGCCCCAGGAGATAACAGGCACTAAGAGAAGGGAGGGGAGTGGATACCCGTCTACACGCTGCACCGCAGACTCAGACGTGCGGGGAAGGCAATTAGACGGGGAGCATTTATCCTCCCTGCACCACCACCCCGAGGCTTTCAGTTAGCAGCGTGTACCAAGGCAGGGAAGCGATGGGAGCGTGCCAAGATTTTAAATGATGCTGAAATGGGACTGTCTCTGCCAACCAGACTGGAGGTAGGAGACAACTCCTGCAGAGAAGCAACTGTCCTGCCTGCTGCCAGCCTGCCGGGTCTGATCCCTGCTGATTCACAGTGCCTGGGAGCTGCCCTTGGTCCCCAGGGTTGGTATTAAGACCCTAAAAGCATCTGTCTTGGGTCAAGCCAATGACCACATCCCTCTTACGGCGATACCCCGGGGTACACACCCAGCCTCAGCAGCAATAACCCTCTCAAGCTGGAGGGATCTCCGTGAATTGGTCCTGCAGCCTCCTGCATGAAGGAGGTCTGCAGTTCAATTAGTCCTTCTGTGATGAGCTGCTTCCTGGGATTTGCTCTGAACCTGCCCCAAAAGCCCTGTCCGAGGCACCCCAGGGGGGGCTCAGAGGGGAATGGTGCCAAGGCAGCTCCCTGTCACCCCTGATATCCAGTCCCTTTGTATCCCGGATGGGTAAAAAAATGGGTGGGATGGTTGGGCTCAGAGGGTTGTAGCCACTGGGTTCCAACCCAACTCTCCCTGAAGGCCAGGGATGAGGACTACCAAGTTGTTATCCCCAGACCTGCCCTATTTAGCATCCTTATCCGTGACCTGGAGGAGGTGAGCAGCACAGCCCTGTGAAGTTTGGAAGTGACAGCAAGTTTGGGATGTACTGAAATGTGTTCATGTGAAGGAGCTGCCAGTGAGAGGGACCTCGGGGAGGTGAAGGAAAGTGTCAAGAGGAAACGTAAAACTTTCAACAAGAGATCAGCCCTGTGCAGAAGAGCACAGGGACATGGGTGAGGGGTGGGATAGGGTTATCGTGGGGCGTGAGAGAGGGCAGAGCCCTCCCTGTGTCGCCTGCCTGTGTGGGACACCAGCTGGTGAGGTGCCTTGAGGGACCACAGTGGCATTATTGCCACATGACATCACCTTGAGCCTCAGTCCCTTGAGTCAGTTTTTCTATCCCCCTGCTCTGCTGCCATAGGCAACTGCTCAGGTTACCTGGCTGCTAAATGGCACGTAAGAACAAACAAATGCATCCAAAGCAGCACTTGGCACCAGCCACCGGGGCTGGAAGTGGCTGCTCCTGGCAGGGGGCTGGCAGGGAGGTGGCAGCTCCCAGCCCCAGGGGCACCAACAACAACCGCTGAGGATGAGACAGACACCAGAGGAGGCAAACCTCCCAACAGCGCTCATCAACAGCCACACTGGCTGTGACCCCTCCTTCCCTGCAGAGCTCAGATGTCACCTAGAACTGGGCTGGGCCCCCGCAGGATCCAGTCCTAATGCTCCCCCTCCCCAGCAGCACCAGGGGATGAAGCAGGGAAGGCACTGAGCTGCGGTGGCCCATGGCCACCCCGCTGGCTCACACAGAGACGTGGGAGCACAGAGCTGGATGAGGGACAGCCAGCTCCAACCATGCTCAGGGAAGGCAAAAGTGGTGACAATCAGTGAACAATAGATGGCAAATAATATTATTTATTATCTCTACATCTTCAGCAGCCACGGGTGGCTTCTTGCACTCCACACAGGGCTTTGATGGTTCAACTGACATTTGCTGCTCCCTTGCCTTACCCACCCAATTTCTCCATTTTGCTGACTCTGCCGAAGGCCACAGAAAAGAAGAAATACAGCCAGGGTAAGAACCAAAGTCCCTTGGTTATTCTCCTGGTTTTGGGGGACATGCAATATGAAGCATTGTTGGAGCATGCCTCAGCATGGTCCTTGGTGTTCGGACATGGGGCAGAGGTTTTGGAGCAGGAAGGATGTCAGCATGTTCACTGCTCACCATCCTGGAAGGGCAGAAGAAGATGTTCAGGGACAAATT
This sequence comes from Gymnorhina tibicen, assembly GCA_013399875.1. Taxonomy (NCBI): domain Eukaryota; kingdom Metazoa; phylum Chordata; class Aves; order Passeriformes; family Artamidae; genus Gymnorhina; species Gymnorhina tibicen. The sequence continues at coordinate 64,749 of VXAZ01003151.1, forward strand.
TAGAGTGGTTTTGTGAAATAAAGTGAGGCCAGAGTCAAGAGGGCTTATAGGGCTGGAAGGAGAGAGTGGGACATCCCTCTTGTTTAAGACCATCATGCACAGCAGATGGGGCAACTCCTAAAATACTGCTGAAAGTGTTTTCACCAGATAAAAGCCTCATGGAAGAACGTGGTCCTGCAAGATGCCACCACTGGTCCCAAGTGAGAACAGCCAGGTCTGGAAGCAGGCAAGGGTCAAACCCACAGTGCCCTGGCTGCAGCATAACCATCCCTGGGGAAAGCCTTTATCCCAGGAACAATGCCCTCTTCCAGCTCGCCCTCGATTCCCCGAAGCTCTGAGGGAAGAATGGGAGGAAAGCGCTTTTATTTCTATTTAACATCTCTGCTTTGTTATTCTTTTCCCAGGCTTCCCAGATCTGATGGCTGCAATAGTCCTCTCATTCTCATCTCCTCCTTTCCCCAATTGTCTCCAGGTCTGATCTTTGGGCCGACCTTGGGCATCCACTGCCCTTCTCCAACCTAAAATATGCACTTTTCCAAGCAGAAAAACATGTTTTGGTCCAAACCACCACCCAAACTCACTGAGCTCCATTAAACCATTTTAATGAGAGCTGGACCCACCTTTTACTTCCCTTGGCAAACAGTCTCTTTGCCTAAAATCCTGCCGCTGACCTTACCAGACCTCACTGTGAGGACACACTCTCAGCCTGCACAAACCCCACCCCGAAACCCTCAGAACAGTTATGGAAATTAAGCTTCTGTTTTTTTTTTTTTAAATTTGGTAGGGATCCTGCTCCTGGGAGATGCTGTCACAGTGCTGGAGGTGATGGCAGACCCTTCCTTCTCCCCCCATTTCAAGCTCAAATGATGGAGGAGGGTGCAGCAGAGCCCCCCCGGGATGGGGATGTGGTGTGGACTTGTGCTTGTGCCAAGGGGCACAGCCACTCCTTTGGTTCCCAAAACGCTGCCTGGGCGAGGTGGCAGCTCTGACCCAAATTTCCTTTGCCACGGTTAAACACCCACTGCTGAGACACGGAGGCCTGCCTGCTTCCCCGAGGACAGCGATGGGCGCCGGGTCGATCAGCCAGCAAACCCCAGCATTTATCGCTCCAGCCTCGCCTGCAATGAACTTGTCTTTTTTTTTTTTTTTTTTTTTTTT
>VXAZ01003151.1:65933-119875 GCA_013399875.1 Gymnorhina tibicen
TTTTTTTTTCCCCAGCCCATCCACACCGATCGATGAATAGCGCTGGCATTGTCACCCAATGCCCCAGCCATGTCCCCAGCTCCTCCCCACCCAGCACTGATGTCCTCAAGGCCACCCTCCACCCTCACTCCCGCCCACCCAGCTAATGATGGTGCGAATAAGCTTTTATTTGGGGGGAAAGGAGCTGGAGAGAGGAAGCTTTGCAGGGGGAAGGGAAGAGACATTCCTGCCTCAGTCATCAGGCAATTTTCCCCTTCCTCTTGCTCACTGCCTCGCTGACCTTTGGCTCAGTCTGCCAGAGCTATAAAGGAAAAGGGAAAAAGGAAAAAAAAAAAAAGGAGAAACTAAAAGGCAAGAGAAGCTGAAAGGACAGGCAGAGGGAAAGATGTTATCTTGCCTCTGCTAATGATTCATGGTCAAAGGATGGGTGGACGGAGGCAGAGGGAGCTATGCAGGGCTGTGGGCAGCACAGAGGGAGTTTGCTGGGAAATGGCCAGTGGAGAAGGAGTTAGGGGTGAGGGGCTGAGACTGTACATTCTGATCAGCAGAAAGGGAAAAAACCCATGGTGAGAGCTACTACACCTTGTGAACCTGTCCTGAGGCATGTGGGAGTCCCAAACCCCACAGGCCATGGTGACAGCCCCTGCTCTGCTGGGACACCAGCCCATGTGGTTCACGGGGATCACCAGGGGATGAGCACTCTGCACAATCAGCGACTTTCCACACTCTCACAGAGCACCCAGCAGGGCCAGCCTGTGCAGATGTCCCCGTCCTCTCCTGGGTGCAGCTGGAAGAGCACCCCACCACCTCCTCAGCTGTGTCTACAGCCTGCCTTTGGCCCTGGGAACCATCTCAGAGCCTGGCACTGCTGATAAATAGGCAGTCCTTTCCCCTGGGCTGGCCCTGTGCAGCAGGATTCGCTGGCAATGGCAAAAAAAGGCATCAGGATGAAAAACCACTCCAGAACCATGGAAGAAGGATGGCATGAGATCAAGGTCAGAGCACTGCAGAGAGTGCAGTCACAGACCAACCATTTTGGGGCAGGGGAGCTAGAAGAGTCAGGCTCACCCATGTCAGCTAAGCTAAGAATCTTCCTAGAATCACCGACTGGCTTGGGTTGGAAGGGACCTAAAGATCATCTCGCTATTAAAGATCACCTAGTAAAGTCATCTGTGACAAACAACACCACAGGGACAGACCTGTCCTGCTAAGGAACAGAGATGTATTTTTAAGAGCAAATTTACGCATGACATCTTGATATAATTAGTAAATCTTTTTATGGAGCTGCCCTGTAGCAAAAAATATCCCTGATATATGAAATTCACGTCCTTCCGCACACCTCTAGATCACCACCATGTCCCCACAGAGCAGAAGGGTGACAAGAGGGACAGTGACAGCACGGCGAGGGCAGGCAGGAGTGGGCAGGGAAAAACTGGCAGAATCAGGGCTGCGTTGTGTCACGATTACGATGGGAAGCGGATGGGCACGGGGGCTTTGCTAGACGTCAACATCTTCCCCAGAAGGTGACACATACCTCCGTGGGCAGAGATTTTGGGGAAGTTCGGCTATTCTTAGCGTCCCTCTCCCTTCTCCTCCTCTGGATATGTGTGCCTCGTCATGGGGCCCGCGCTCCTCACCGCTCCAGTCACCATCTGTGAACCCTGCCCACAGTACTACCACCCAGACAAAACGTTTATGGTGTGTTTGCATTCAGAGGAAACTTCCCATGCATGTAAAAAAAAGTCATCAACAGCACTTTCTTTATCCTTCCCTTGCCTGAGGTCTAACGGAGAACTTATTTTACAGCGAGTTATTTACGGCCTGACAGAAGCACCACTGACAATTTGAGATTCACAGCTCCAACTCTGGGAAACTAGGCGGGTTTTTCTGAGAAAGTCTTCTAAAAGGCACCAGCAGGAGACAAAACCATCTTTAAAACAGGGTGGAGGGAAGCCCTCTTCTTCTCTATGGAACATTAACACTTGAGTTGTCTTTTCTGTATGTGCTCACTGAGGTTTCTGCCACCACCCTGAGCCATGGGGAGCTGGACAATGAGCTCACCAGGAGATCAGGTTCTGAAAAATCCCCAACCCTGGTGACAGGGCTGGGTTTCTGCTGCATTGGGTGAGGTCTCAGGAATTAGGGACTTCATTTCTCTCCCTCCTTCCTCCCCTCAGTCCGTCTCATCTATTCAGGTGGCTTCACCTGCTTTAAGAAACTGTTTAAGCTGCTTAGGCAGGGATTTTCACAACATTGGGATTTGCAAACTCCAGTGCTGGGTTTGCCATTCCAACAGTTGGTCCTTTCTAACCCCCGGACAAAGGGAGTGCGACCTTTAATTTTTGTGCTTTAACCAGCAGAAAAACAATACACAGGAAGAGCCAAGCATCCCTGCAGATATTGGTACTTTTGAAGTGAGAAGTGCTGGCAGAGCAAACCTCTAGGAACTATAAAGCAAAGATGGAATCCTAGAACGGTTTGGGTTGGAAGGGCCTTAAAGATCCTCCATCTAGTTCTAACCCCCTGCCACGGGCAGGGACAACTTCCACGATCCCAGGTTGCTCCAAGCCCCGTCCAGGCTGGCCTTGAGCACTGCCAGGGATCCAGCAGCAGCCACAGCCTTTCCAGTGTCATCCATGGACCATGGGCATCTCCACACAGCAACAGCTCATCCCACTGGTGGGGAAGGACAAAATGGGAAGGCATTTACCTCCCTGAGGCAGGTATAGATGGGGCAGACGAGGACTCGGAAGGGCTCCCCGGTGCTGCTCCTCATGGTGCCGAAGACCTCGCAGAGGAAGGTGATGAACCCCAGCCAGCGCTCCACGTCCCGCTGCTGCAGCTCCTCCCGCATGGAGAAATCCTTCTGCAAGAGGCACGGAGACAAGAGAGAGGCTGCATCAGCAACACCGCACCACCACGGGAGAGGCAACGGCTGTCTAGAGAGGGAATTAGGAGGAAATTGAAACTCGGGGTGGGGGGAGGACAGACAGACAGACTGACTCTTTAGTAACAGTGGGGAGATTACTCAACGCGCGTGGAGCGGCTGCAGTTTCAACACAGCAAAGCCACCAGAAAGCAGGTACTGTACAAATACCACCAGCTCCTGCAATAGCTGCCACAGCTTGCGCTGGAGACCGTGTCCCCTGTGCCCTGCTGTCCCCCCCGATGGACATGGGGACTCTTCTCCACATGCACCACCAGGAGTGAATAAAGGCAGCAACAGAGAGGTTAAATAAAGTGCAGAGGAAATGCTGGAGGCCATGCTGGGCTCGGTGGTCCAGGTTGACCTGCCCAGCCCATTCATTCCAGTATCCTCAGCAGACCCAGTGTCTGGCCAGGAGCATCCTAATGGTCTGGCTGCTCTCTGGCGTCTCACAAAATAATGGCAGAGACTGGCTCCCTGCCCGACCAGAAGATCAGGGCAGCCTGGGCTTGGCATTAAAAGGTCACCCTTCGCCTGAGCTGATGGTTGCCATGACTAAGGATTATCCCAGTGACGTGATTTATGGATCAGCATCAGGAGGAAGCACACAGGGAGATAGCTGCCTCTCCATCATACCTCCAGCTGGGGAGAAAGAAGGGGTTTGTCCAAAGGCAGGGTAATGAAGAGGGATGTATGTGACGGAAGCGTGTGGCAAAGAGCACAAGACAACCCAGAAAAGCAAATAAAAACCCTTCCAGAGGATGGCACAACGGAGTGCATCGTGCTCAGAGTCAAGGTTTCCCTGGGCTCTACGAGATGCTGCAGAGGTTCTTGCATGACATCCCATGTGACTTTGCTTGTCTGTCTCCATAGTGACCTTTCCTTGGTACTAAAATTTAGTAGACACTAAGCCGGGGAATACTGAAGAAGAGGACAAGTTCGTTCTCCACACCGTGTGCTCCCAGTGCGGGTTGCACAACCTTTGAAATCCAGCAACTAAATAAATTACCTTCTATCTTTTTCATCTCAGTTTATTCCTACTGCCTGAGACAAAGGGCTTTGCTGCTGCAAATGCTCTGACCTGCAGCTGCTCTCTGCAAAGCTGGGGAGATATAAAAGCCACCACACCAAAGTTTGCTCTCTTGCCCTGGATAACACACAGGAGATCTTCCTTTTAGAACAAAGGTAAGCGAAGCAACTGCTAAAGAAAGCCAGGCAAAAGCATGATGATTATTTTCAAGACACAACTGCATGCACAGAAGATCCAAGGCAGGAGCTATTTATATGTTTCATTACAAAAGGAAAAATAAAATATGTATTTGCATATGGAGGAAAAAAGACTTGTAAAATAGCTGAGGCACTTATTAACCAAACAGTGATGACTAATTCCTCTCTACACCCATTTCCATAAGTCAGTTGCCCAACTGTGTCTGTGACTTCGAAGTGAACCTGCAGCCAAATCCTGTTGGGTCTCCCCAGACTCTCCGGGGGAGTTTGCAGAGTTCATCCTTTCATTAACCAGCCAGTCCCTGGGCAGTGATGGAGGAGTTATTTGCCAGCTCAAGTTATCACCCCAGGGTTACCCAATTACTTGTTCTGGAGTTTTCAATTGAATTTTAATGCAAAAAAGAAAAGTCAAAGAGACATGATATCCTGATTACTGAAAAATTAAAAACCCAGGCAAGAGCATCCCATGCCCCTCCTCTGTCCCATCCACCCATACAGAGCACAAAAAGCTCCCTTTGAACCCTGGAGCTATTCCTTGATTCCTCTCCATCTCTTGGCACTGTCTCCTGCATCTCATGCAGCATCCCAGCCAGCTCCAGCCCCCAACCCATCCTGACCCTCCCAGCCTGGATGCCCTCCAGCACCTTCTGTCCTGCCTGGACCTGGAAGCTCCACACTCATATACCTGGGGAGCTGTGCTGTATTTTGGGACCTCTGGGGCATGCTGTGAAATTCCTAGCAGCTTGGGATAACTGCACAGGCTCTGCAGTCCCAGATTACTGGGAAAGAATAAAAACCACTGCAGGAAACTCTGCTCCTTCCTGTTCCTGCTTCAAACATGCCCTGCTCTGCACCCCTGCAAGAGAGAAAACGGACTCTTCAACATTTTCCTTTAAAAAAGGTATATTTTGTAAAAAAAAAACCCATCAAACCAACTAACCCCCCAAAATTCCATAAACCATCCAGCAAACCAAACCAAACTCATCAGGCCTGGGATGGGAGCTGGGCAGGAAAGGATTCCACCACACATCACCCTCCTTTTTTCATCCTGTGGCACCTGGTGGGTGATGCAGAGACATCAATGAACACTGCCCCACCTTTGCAGCTAAAGAAGATCCTTGTAAAAAAAAAAGGGTCTGTGGTTGCCCCTCCTCCAGTCACAGAAAAGCTCGTGCAGGCTTTGAGGGACCCCCACGAAGGATGGCAGAGGGGGATGGAATGTGGGATGGATGCAGAAGGCCCTGCACACACTTCCACCCAGAACGCGATGCCACAGGGGGAACAATTTTGCTCCATTTGCGGACTCAGGTTGGGCCAAACTTTGGAAGAGGAGGTGATTTGCACGCATTCTGCAAAAGGAGGGGAGTGGTACTGATTCCTCTGACAAAGTAGGAAGAGCATCTCACCAATGGGAGGAATTTTTCTGGACCAAGCTTGCCTGCAGGCCGGAGCTGGGCTTGGCAGAAACCTCCATGGCAGCTGATTGCAATGCCAGGGCTACCCTGAAGCATCCTGAGAAACCCATCTGCCTCAGGGTGGTGCTACACCAGTGTCTCAGCATGCACCGGGAAGGTGGTCCGGGGAGCTCTGTCCTTAAATTTGGCCTTCAGAGAGCAGGTTTGACCCTGCCAAGGTGAGCACTGAGTGCCACCCATGCGGAGGTGTCCCACCTGCCTCGGGGTGTTTGAGGTGCTGTCACCGAGGCTCAGCTGGGTTGTTCGATTAATGGAGTTACACGTGTGACTCACCTGCTGCGGGTCAGCCATGCCCACAGCAGGCCCTGCGACCCTTTGGGAACACGGAGAGCAGCTCCAGAGGCTGTGCAGCCCGAACGGATGAGCCGGAGCCAGCACGTGGGAGAGGTGAGGAGCCGGCTGGCAGAGAACAAACCCCACGTCCTGTGTGCCCGGGGCACATCCGATGGAGCCGTGCCCTGACCCACAGACCTCCACACACCGATGACGGGCCTTGAGGGGGCTGAAGAGCTCTGGAACCAGACAGCCGGGTCACTGCCCTGCCCACTGAACTTTATTTGCTCTGGAAATGCCTCACAGAGTTATATAAAAATAACCTGTGGATTGGCTTGCCCCATGCTTAGGTGGTGATGTCAGGGCAGTAAGCAAATTATCTTTCATCAGTTTGGCTGTATTTTTAAACATGAATTGTATTACTAATTTGGGGGTGCTCTGGCCTGTAGATAATCTGGGTGTGTTTACTGGATGACCTTCCTTCAGTGCCTATAGTTTAAAATAAAATGTATTTATACCAGGTAGCAGGGTTGGCCTCCCTACTCTGGTTTGGGAGAAGAATTCATTGGGAAACCATGTGGCAAGTGGGGGGATGCCAAGGGGATCTCTAAAGAGCCCTCATACAGGACAAGTTGGGGGCATAAATCTGAAGGCTAAGCACGTTCATCATGTTGGGCCTCACCACGTGTGCTGGGCAGGTCAGGGTGGCCTGTGCTCACAACATCACAGAGATGGCCCAGGGCTCAGCAAAACCTCTGACATCCCCTGTGGGATCCTTTGTAAGCCTGGCTGAGGCTCCTGCCAGCAATGGAAATTCAAAATGGCTTCATCCTGGGGGTGTCCACTCTTGCAGCCAAGTGAAAGCCCACTCCCCATCCCAGTGCAGATGCAGTTCATGCAACACTGGCCCATGACAGGGGACATGAGACCTTTCCAAGACCAGGACCAAGCTAGAAGAGCCAAGAGGAATGGCCACTCCATGGGAGACCAGGCAAATCCACCCTCTAACATTTTTGGTGGGCAGCAGAGTCAGGTGGGATGAGAAGCAGCATTCTGCCGTTGGATCTAAGCCCTCACTCCAGCCCAGACAGCTGCAGCTGAAAATTCTTCCCTTGGGAGTTTGCCACCCTTTTTTTAAGACAAGTTCCAAGTAACTTTTCCCCAGATCTGGGCCCACCGAACCACGGCTGACTCTGGCAGCAGCAAGTTCGAGGGCAAAAGTTTAGTGAGGGATAAAAATGAGGGTTAATTTAAGCATCGCCACCTTCTGATGGAAAAAAAAAAAAGGCACATTTGGGGTTGTTGCTCTGTAAACACTGGGTTCTTCCTCTGGCAGCTCTGCTGTTTACTCAGTCATTGTCAAGGAGGCAGGAAATACTGAGTCAGAAATACTGCACAAAAAGAAATATATGGTGCTTAGATATCTGTGCTAAGAGCTATATAAAAAGCTGAGATAGGCTGTGCTAAATAGTTGATCTTACTGGCAATGTTCTGCAAAATGCTGGAGCCCTAAACGGCTCTTTGGAAAGGGCCGAGACAAATCCAATGGGTTGGAAGAGGGAGATGGTGGGCAGAGGTTGGACGGCCTCTGTCCCTCATTGCTGTCCTGGAGAAGCACGAACCTTCCTAGAAAGGGCTCCATAAATCACATTTTGCACAATTAACATCACTGCATTATTCCCTGCTTAGAGTTTAAATACCAAGTGTATTTAAGTCCTGGCTTGGAGGACGTTCTGGTGTGCAGCTTTGCTTCCTGAGGAGCATAAACCAGTGAGATGAGTGGTTTGCAGCACGGGCATTCGGAAGGAGCTCAGGAGGTGCTGGACAAAGCTGTGACAGCACCAGGGAGTGATCAAACACCTCCGCCCATGGATTTGTGGGGTCTCACTGAGCTCCTCTGTACCACCCACAGCTGCATTGGGAATGTCTCACTCCATGGAGACCACTACAAAAACTCCTCTGCTGGAGGTGGTGGGACATGAAGTGGGGACCATCAGCTCTTCCATGGGCTCTGCTCTTCCTCCAGCCACCCACTCCTGGCCTCTCTGCCTGCACCCAAGGACAGAACCCCACTGCGGTCGCACCACACCATCCCTGCCCACGCTACTGCCAGCACGGAGACAAGACAGAGCACAGTAAGGTGACAACAGAAAACCTGCTTTGAGCCTACAGCTCCCACGCGGAACCTGGAGAACAGCAGCACAGGAGACTGAGGTTTATTTGCAGCCCTGTGTGGGCTCCCATCACCTCTGTACCCTGATTTCCCACCTGGCAACAAACGGGAATGATTTGCTCGTCTTCCTCTGAGGAGTGCTCTGGGGTGTGTGACTGAGACATGCGAATCATGGCAATTATTATGACTCCAACAAAGGAGCTATTGACATTTAAAGCAGATAAAGCTTTTAAATTACAGATGACACCCTGTGCCCAGCCTCGCAGAGGTCCTGGCTTCACCCAGCCATGAGGCACTTCACTCCCACAGGCTTTCATCACGTCGCTTCCTCCAGGCTGGAGCTGCACCATTTGAACATGCACCATTTGAACATCTTCTCAGGATGATTTGGCCATCTTGGGAAAAGCAGGAAATCCTACCAGCAGCCTTCAGCGTGGACCTGACTTCATGACAGCCACAGCTGTGTGAACTGTTTTAATCACAGAGGGCTCCAAAATGCACCACATGGAGAGGGGTCCAGGCTACCAGGACTGTGACCACCACCCCACAGACACCTACCACTCATCATCCCACCACCAGATGATTTGTAACTTGCCTTAGATGTCACTGACCAATCCACAGAATCACAGGATGTTTGGGTTGGAAAGGACCTTATAACTCATCTCGTTTTATCCCCTGCCATGGGCAGGGACACTTTTCACTATCCCAGGGAGCTCCAAGCCCCATCCAATCTGCCTTAAACAATTCCAGAGATATGGAATTCTTCCACATCGGCAAGAACAGCTCTAAGATTCTGCATCCACCAGGCAGACACAGTGCTTATTCCTCTCAGAAGGATTTGGGCATGAAGGGAAAGTAAGGTCAGAAAACTCATTTTTTCAAAAGCAGGGGCTCGGGAAATCCCCAGGACAAGAAACATAATCAATTTTACACTCCCAGGTTTAGGTAACTGAGGCAGCTGATGACCAGAGCCAATAGCAACTGTGGATACTTCCCATGTCTACAAACACCCCGAGGTGACCAGGCGAGTGGTCACTTGAACCTCCTGCCCCCTGGTCTCACCCTGACCTCTCCGTCTGGCTCCAAATCTGGGATCAGCGGCAATTACCCACCCAATGTGGGTGTCTCATGGCTTCAGACAGTGATGCCTGTGAGGTCCTTGAGGGGCTGCCGAGGTGCAAGCAGTTAAGTATTGATTTAGCTGAGGTTTAAATCCCCCTGGTGGGAGCATAATGATGGATGTGCAAACAAAAGTTTTGCTGTTAATCTCGCAGTTGCTAGAAATCTCGCAGCAGCGTCTGGGTGGAAGCTCTGAGAGGACCAGGAGGGTGAATTCAGTAGCCTGGTCTGCACACAACTAACAGCAATCACCATTTTGTCCTGGATGTTTGCCAGCGCCTCCTCCAGCACCACCCAGGTGACAGAGTTGCCTGCCTTGTCACTTAGTTTTTATTGCTGTCCTTCCTATCTCACACCTTTCTGGGTTCCCAAACATGTGCCAGGGTGTCAGCTCAGCTGGGTAACAGCAGTTTATCATCACCTTAAAGACCTGTTATCCCACGAACCCAGACACAGCAAAACACCATTACCAGCCTCAGCCAGGCCTCGCAGGGAGCAAGGGACAGACCCGCCACCTGCAGGACACACAGACACGGGAAACTGATCACACGCCTGAGACTCACAAGCCAGTCTCTCAGCCCCACGGAGAGGGGCTGGAGGGGAGACAAGGGGCCACAGAGAAACATGGATTGATTTCCTTGCTGCCATCAGAGCAGCTGGGACACCTGTCTGACCCAGCCCTGCGGACACCCCATGTAATGCCCAGAGGAGGCAGCTCCCCGCTCGGCAGCCTTGCTCTTCTGCAGCAGTGCAGGCGATCCTTGTAATATTTGTTTTATTCCTGTACGTCCCAGTACAGTGGGAATCTTGAGGCAGCGATGTGCCTTTGCCTTTATGAGTGTGCACAGGAAACCCTGGGCTACCTTTGGAATTTTGGAGACACTGAGAGTCCTCCCCCTGAAACAGAGACAAAGAATCCATGTCCTCTAGAGCATCCCACCCCTAGGCCAGCAATCCCCTCCTAGCTACATGGAGGTGGTAGGAAGAGAGAGGATCAAGCACAGCAAATGCCTGCTCATCTCAGCATCCACAGCAGTGCTGATACCCCCACCCCATGGAAAAACCTATTAATATAAATCTCCTATCCCATGGGCTGCATTCCTCATAGCACAAGCTCAGTGTAAAATCATAATGGTTTCAAGAAATATCACAAAATCCTATTTTTGGGCTGCTTCATATGGGTGGGGATGGTTTTGGTGGGCAGTTTGCAAACCCTTCTCCGCAATACAGCAGGGTCTGAGCCCCAGCACCATCCCCACATCTGCTAAGAGGCCACTTCTGTGCCTCAGAAAATGCTCATCCCACTCCCAACACCAGGTTGAGGTGATGACTGGGACCTCAGTTGTGGCTGATAGATGGATCCTGCTTGCAAATGCCATGTCTGGAGATGCCCAGCCTTGCAGCCCAGGAAGATGCAGCAGGGACCAGCTGGATTTTGACAGCAGGATGCACTGTTATTTTAAATTCTGCACATGCAATGCGTCCTCTTTATAAGGTGGAGGTGAAAAGGGACCTATGGGGACAGGCCAAATTTGGAAAGAGGGCTATAAGAGGAGGAAAACTGACTGTGGAGGCAGGTGCTCCTTTGTCCAGGCACCAGGGCTGGAGGAATTCCAGGACTGGCACTGGAAATGAAGCTGTGTCCATTGAAAGGCCAGCTTGCCCGTGAATGAATGAAACCGGGCAGGGAAAGGCAGGCAGCTAATCCTGTTTGACATCAGGAGCTTCACTGCACAGGCACTCTGGGCTCATATCAGTTCATCCACAGAGGGATTTTCCTGGGTGCCTGGTAGCTGGCAGCAGCATGTTCTCCTGTGGGATGCTAAGACCCTCCTAGGAAGTGCCCTCTTGGCGGTGTTCACCATGAGGTGGGACTGGGACCACCCATCTGCTGAGCTGGGCAAGACACTGAGGCTTGGCCTCTGCTTCTCTGCAAGCCAGGACCAATGGGTGAGTGAGGCCTCAGGGGCTTCTCCCATCCCCAAAACCTGTCCCTGAAGTGGAAGCCCCTGAGCAGGGTAGCACAGGGAAGTGGACAACCTTTGGATGGACATCAGTGCACACAGGTGGCTACAAACAGCTCCAAGGGGCATGAGATATTATACAATCAGGGCTGGTTATCTAGTTCCAACCCACCTGCCACATTCCATTACCCCAGGGTGCTCCAAGCCCCATCCAGCCTGGCCCTGGACACTGCCAGGGATCCAGGGGCAGCCACAGCTTCTCTGGGAAACCTGAGCCAGGGCCTCCCCACCCTCACAGACAGGAATTCCTTCCCAATATCCCATCCAGCCCTGCCCTCTGGCACTGGGAAGCCATTCCCTGGGTCCTGTCCCTCCAGGCCTTGTCCCCAGTCCCTCTGCAGCTCTCCTGGAGCCCCTTCAGGCACTGCCAGGGGCTCTGAGCTCTCCCTGGAGCCTTCTCGTGTGCAGCTGAGCACCCCCAGCTGTCCCAGGCTGGCTGCAGGGCAGAGAGGCTCCAGCCCTGGGAGCATCCTCCCCTGGACCCGCTCTAACAGGTCCATGCCTTTCCTGAACTGGAGGACTCCAGAGCTCCACAAGGGCCAGAGTTCTTGGCTCTCTCCCTTAAAAGAAAGCAAAGAATCCCTGCAAAGATGGACGCACAAAATCTCGGTGGGTGGGAGAGCACGGGGGGTCCTGCAGGCAGCTGGCCAGATCCATCGTGGGATGGGTCTTCCTTTCATCTGCCCCAGGACTGAACCGCGCGGGTGATCAAGGAACCGGAGGAGTTAACAGAGTCCCAGCCAGAGATATTCGTGGCACCCAGAGTTCGTGTAAAGTTTCATACCGGGACCCTTCACTAAATTCTTTCGGTCATGGGAGAGAAAACACTGCAACTGTTTAGTCTGCAGGGAGGTGGTGGCTCTGGCCCAGCACTCAGCATTGCTGAGCAAACACGCTGGAGAGCAAAGGGGCTGTCACCCTTCTTATCTCCGTCTGCTTTTCACCACATCTCTCCCACCACCAAACACCCGGTGGGCACTGTGTACCAGTGCTGGATCTGCTTGCTGGAAATGCAGCTCTGGGATGAGGGGACAAGCCACCACTTGAAAATCGAGACCTGGTGGTGAAGTGCCAGTCTGCTAAAAAAAATGTTATTTACACAAAGGAGCTCAGAAAATCTTTCTCAGAGGCTAATATTTACAAATTCTGTGTAGCCAGGGAGCTTTTGCTAGAAGAAATGTTATATTTGGCTGGGTTGTTTTTTTTTTTTCTTTTAATGGATGTGAAAGATGCATTAATATTTTTTGCTCATCCCCTGAAGCATGCAGGTATGGAGCACCCCACAATGCCTCCAAAGCTGCCTATCCATGCTGGGAAAGCTTAGATTACAGAACGGTGATGCAGAAAACAACATTAACGTGCAAAAGCCCTCAATTCCTCCATCCTTTGTATCTCTAAAGGGATGTCCATGATTACCATGGTGTATTTTGCCTCATGCTGGCAGACTTTGAGCATCAACCTGCAAGACCACCGGATGGCATGGGCTGGAATATTAAAGAGATGCAGGGAAACACACCTTACTCTTATGAACAAAGCAGAAATAGAAAGGTTTTGTTTTTCCAGCCTGAAACTGCCTCCTTAGCTGATGGGCACGGCTCTCGCTGTCCTCATTTTCAGTTCCTGCTGCTCCTGGACTGGGAGTGTTATCACAGAATGGTTTGGGTTGGAAGGGACCTTAAAGATCATCTCATTCCAACCTCCCTGCCATGGGCAGGGACACCAAACCAGGTTGCTCCAAACCCTGTCCAGCCTGGCTTTATCACTGGGTTTGGATTCCCAGCACTGCCAGAGATGCTTCTTTTAACCCCTCTTTAATTAAAAAAAAAAAAAAAATCAGAGCAATAGTAATTTAAAAACAAAGAAGTAAGAAAAGTGGAGGAATTTATCACTGGGAGGGGAAAAGGAAGCACTGTTTTGGGATGCTCGGTGAGGGGAGACAGCACAGGGGGGACACCCCATGGTTGGCAGCACTGCTGATGAGACCAGAGGATGTGTCAAGGTAGGGCAGCATCCTCCAGCCAAGCATTGTTTGCTCCTGTCCCCAAGACTTGGATGCTGTGTTTTGCATCAGCATCAGGCCTGTCAAGCTGTAGGACAGGGACCTGAAATAATTCTCAAGCCTCATTCCTCACCCCTCAAGTGTCCTCTGGCTCCTCTGCTCCCAGGACCCACCAAAGCCACTTCCCACCATAATTTTGCATTTTCTTGTTTAAACGTGTGCAGCAGGAAGAGATGAGGCTGTGCAAAACAATCCCCACAGGGGAGGCAAAGGGGATGTGGACTTTGTGAAAGCATTGATTCTCCAAACCCAGACTCTGACAGATAGCCACACACCAAAATACCCACCAATGAAAAAACCCTGAGCCTAAGTGTGCCCGGGGGATGCTGAGGGTGCTCAAGCTGCAGGTCCCACGGGACCATCCCTCTGGGAGCCATCACAGCAGTCAGGCTCACTTAGCTGGGAACTGAATCTGGTAGGGAAACTTGTGACTCAGCTAGAAAACCTTAAAACAAGAGATTTCCTGCTGGTGAGCACAAGAGCATCCTCTGTGTGTTATGGGCCTGTGTCCAAGTAAAGCCAGGGATGGGCAAAGCACATGTTATCCCATCTTCCCCCTTTCCCAGGGAAGAAAAAGAGGTGCTCGCTCTCCAACGTCCTTCTACCCAAACCCCATGCTGGAACATGCATCTGTCCTGGCCTTGGCACAGGAGGTGATGTCCCTGGCACCTGCTTCTCCAGGGTGCTCCTGTGTCAGGAGGATGCTTCATTCACTGACAAAATGACTGGGGGGTGTGGGGTTTGTGGGATGGGTCCCAGGCAGGGTGATGCATCACAGGGTCCCAATGAGCCTCCAAAACTCCTGTTTTGGAGCCCAGATGAGGTGAAGGGAATCAGCTAAGAGCAGGGTTGGGCACAGCAGGGTGTCTGTGGGTATGGGGAGCAGGGATTGTCCAACCTTGCAGCATCCCAAAATCCACACCTTGGGGTGGCTGCAGCAGCCTGAGCTGGATTGGGGTTGGAGCAGGCAGCAGGAGCAGATGGTCTGTGAGGAGGGTGCCTTGGGCCAGCTGAGCCCCTGGGCTGACAGTAACATACTCCCACATGCTGTGGGTTTGAGGCTCTCGGGAGCAAATGAGAGAGTAGGAGCTGATGCCAGTTCAGCCTGATCTGGAAGGGTCTCAACACTGAAGTGTCTCCCTGCACTTCCTTACCTTTCATCAATGGATAAATGGATTTTGAGACTCTTTGTTTAATTTTTTTTCATTTCTGCTGTTTCTACCAGGACCCCCAGCATCCTCACCCACCAGCAATGGCTGGGGGCCGCCAGGAGCCCACCCCAGCAGGAGGCTGCTGCCTGGCTCTGTCCCAGGGCTGCAGACAGGATGCAGGCAGGCTGCAGGCAGGCTGAGCAGTCTGCAGTCTCCACCTAGAGCCCAGAACAGCCTCTACTCCGTGCTTGAGCCCACGCACAGGGTGTGCACGGGTCCAACCACCCGAACCCCGCGCTCTGAACTCGGCTGTGCTTCTAGCAGGCAGCAGCAGCTCGGCCAGGGGGGCTCCTGACATCTTCACCACCAACTTGCACGAGCAAGAGGAGCCTCTGCTGGGTCCCATCACCACTGGGAGATGCCCAGGGCATCCACTGCCCGGCAGAGGCAATGAGACACCAAGTACCATCCCTGTGGTCCCATCATGTACTGGAGCATGGGCTGGTCCCCACCGTGGCCTTGAAATCTTGGCCCCTCCGGGGTGAAAAGGAGCCAGAAGAAACCACACACAAATTTATGGAGTAAAGGTGATGGCTGTTTTTTCACAACACAGCTGAGCATTGCAGAGGTATATGGTATAAAACCTTACCAGCACACTGAATTGAAGTCAAATATGCCAATCTTTAAACCCTAAGGGATTTTTTTAGAAAATTAGCCCTGCTTCCCATCGAACTCTCAACTGCACGATGCACTGCTAGTCTAAACTAAACACCTTTCCTATGCAGAGCCATGAGTGTGGCTGCATTGGGCAGACTCCAGACCCCAGTGACCTGCAGAGCAGTGGGGACAATCCCCTTGCCATCCCCTGTGATGCCCACTGCTATGTCAGTAGCCTTGTGGCCACCTCCAGCTGCAACTCAACGGGATCCCCAAAACCCACCCCTGGACTCGGACTGGGGACTGATGTGCAGTGCAAACCCACTGCTTGTTTAATTTAGGGTCCAGCTCAACTACTCCCAGCTCAGACAGCTCCTAGTGCTTGTGTGGCACAGCTCCTGTCCTCATCCCCTCCTTCCTATCAGTGCAAAACTGCCCTTTTTTTTGCTCTCCATTAAAACCTGTGATGCTGGGCTCCACTAACCCCTCCCTGACCTCACCACCACCCTCCAGGGAGGTGCTGCCCGGTGCTACCTGTCCACCACCATGCTCTCTTGCCATGGAAAGGCCGCAGAGCAGCCGGGGGGTTCCTACAGTCACCATTCCGCTTGGGAAAAGTGTCAAGTTCAAAGCGCGCAGCCAGACATTTAATCCAGGGCACTCCAGTAACTCCCAGCCCCGCACGGGACCCGCGTGCCAGCGGCTCCTGGAGCCTCCCGTGGCCAAGCCCAGCGCTGTGACTACGGGCAGGGAGCTTGGCCGGGCTCGGGGTAAAGGCAGGGCCAGCTCAAATTGATGCCCAGCCCTGCCCTTCACCTGCCGGCGCAGGCAGGCTGCCAGCCCGCTCCCCGGGCTCCCTCTCCTGCCTGCTGCTGACAGTTGCATGGGCTGTGTTTCGCCCTGGATGACTATGAAAAAAGAAGGGAAAACCCCCCCTCCCAAAACCATGGTAAGAATTAAAAATAAAACTACTAATGTTTTAAGTTATATAATGCTAATATATGTCATAAGCAAATATATATATAATTACTATATATACGTATAATTAACATATATATATATATATGCACTAAGCATATATATTAACATATGGGCAAAACAAGAAGTAATTCAATACAAGAATAAAGTGATAAAAATGATACAATAATAAATAATAAAAGTAATAAATACACTGTAAAGAATTAGAGAATGTCTCCAGAGACACGAGTGCGGGCAAAAAACAGGGAATGTGTCTCCTTTCCACTATTATTCTTTGTGCTTGAGAGCAGGAGGACGCAGCAGCTGGGGATGCTCCTCAGAGCCACCCACGGGGCTGCATTCCCTGTGCCCCTTCAAGCACTACACAGATATATGAGCGTGCGTGAATTTAGAACTGCCTTTGAATTCCCTGGGCGTATAGAAAATAAATCTCTTCAAAGCTACACAAACCTTTTGCTGGGGGGAGTCCCACAGTGATTTACAAAAGCAGGACAGTTTGATGTTTATCAATATCAGAAATGTAAGGGAAGAAAGGTCTTCAAGCTCTACAAGCTTCTGCAAACCCCTGAATGAAGGTGTCTACACAAGGGCAGCATCGTTTGCTATTTCTATGCTTGTGTTGGGCTCCTGAAGAGCTGGCATCCATTCTGAGGTTCACCACCACGATGTTCCTCATCTGCACAGAAGAGCTGTGTAGAGAGCTTGAGCCAAGGAGGCTTTCCCCACTGAATCTCCACCTCATTGAGGGACGAGCTCATCAAACTCTTCTGGAGGAGAAACCAAAGGCTGCAATGTTGGCTCACACACAGATCTGAGAGATGGATGTGGTGCTGCCCCGTGGAGCTGAGCTCACTGCTGCGGGACATGAGACGCACACCTGTGTGGCTTTAGGATCTGCTCCAGGGGCATTGAGACCTTCTTCCCCCGTCTCTCAGTGAAGCAACCTCTCTGATGTTTGCTGGGCAATGCCTTTTCAGAGACAAGTGGTACCACTCTGTTTTATGTGCATAAATTGGACCACCTGTAATTAAATTATATTAAAAACAGCCACGGAAAGAGGACTGATGGGTTTTTGCAGTCAGTGCTGGACATGGTGTACAGGTCAGATGCTCTCCAGCCACACTTGGATCCTCCTGCCTCCACCTCTGCCAAACCACAAACCGTTCCTCACCAATAATCATGTTGAGAAGGGAAAAAAAAAAAATCTGCCTTTCAGCATTAACTATTAGTCTATTACTTAGAATAACACAGAACATCATAGAACCATTAGGTTTGGGAAAGACTTCTAAGATCATCGAGTCCAACCAACTTCCATGTCCCAATTCCCACAGTATCCACCCAGTGTCTATTGTTACAACTTAAGAGCCCCACGATGCTGAAAGTGCTGCTATCACTGGGAGGTTGTTTGCTCAGACTAAAAAGGCTACAGGACAGGAAGAACTTCAGCTCGTTCCTCCCAAAACCTCACGCTCAGCTTGGCAAGCACTTCACGCTGCACCCACATTTACTAAAGGGAATCAATCAACTCTCCAGTACCTCATGCCACAACATCTACATCCCAAGAAATGCTTCAGCCTAAATTCCCCTCTTCCATCCCCTACCCACCTGGGATGACAGCAATGGATTTGTGGCCACTTTGCTGGTTGACCCCTTCTATAAATGGTCACACCAATCATCTCAAACCCAACCAAGGCCACCGAGACCCAAGTGCAACCTCTGCCAAAACCCACACAATTAGTCTCAAGGGACTAGAGGGGAAGTGTCTGGAGGGGAAGCCATACAAGGAGGGCCTGAGGCCACTTGGGACTGTTCGGCCTGGAAAGAGACTGAGGGGAGACTCACTGCAGTTACAGCTTCCTTGTGAGGTGCAGAGAAAGGTCAGGCACTGATCTCTGCTCCCTGTGACAGGGACAGGACCCAGGGAACGGCTGGAGCTGTGCCAGGGAGGTTTAGGTTGGATATCAGGAAAAGGTTCTTCTCCCAGAGGGTGCTGGGCACTGCCCAGGCTCCCCAGGTGATGCCTTAGGTTTTAGCTTTTATATTTTGCAAATTCTGTATTCTCTGTATTCCTAGTGTGTAACTTTGAACTGTCTTGCAGCCTGTTAGCTGCTGTTCTCTCATGCTAAGACAGACATAACAANGGCTGCCAGAGCTCCAGGAGCGTTTGGACAATGCTCTCAGGGGTTGTTGGGGTGCCTGTGCAGGGTCAGGAGTTGGAGTCCATGATCCTTGTGGGTCCCTTCGAGCTCAGGATGTTCTGTGTTTCTATGAAGTTTCTACAACCAGAGCCAAGCACAGCACTGAACCAAGGAAGGGCCATTTCTGGGGCATCAAGAGGTTGCAGTAAGACGGTGAAGAAACCCTGTGTGGGTGTGCAGCTGGGTTTGCCATTGGGAACGCATCAGGATGTGCGACTGCGCACAATAGGGGTGCAGTAAGGTAGGCAACAGGGCAAGCCATAGGGTATGCATTTGGGTGTGCAATAGGGTATTCATTAGGGTATGCCAGAGAGAATGCATTAGGATATACTGTAGGGAATGCATCAGGATATACCAAAGGGAATTCATTAGGGTGTGCCATAGGGTATCCAACAGTATATACAGTAAGGTAAATCATAAGGTATGCATTTGGGTGTGCAACAGGGTAGGCATTAGGGTGTGCAATAGGACGTGAATTAGGGAATGCATCAGGATATACCACAAGGAACGCTTTAGCATATACTATAGGGTATGCACTAGGGTATACCATAGGGTATGCCACAGGGGATGCATTACGGTATGTAAGAGGGTGTGCATTAGGATACACTATAGGATATGCCATGGGAAGTGCACTAGGGTATGTAAGAGGGTGTGCATTAGGATATACCACAGGATATGCCATGGGAAGTGCACTAGGGTATGTAAGAGGGTGTGCATTAGGATACACTATAGGATATGCCATGGGAAGTGCACTAGGGTATGTAAGAGGGTGTGCATTAGGATATACCATAGGGTATGCCATGGGAAGTGCATTAGGGTATGTAATAGGGTATGGATTAGGTTATACCACAGGATATGCCATGGGAAGTGCATTAGGGTATGTAAGATGGTGTGGATTAGGATATACCATAGGGTATGTCACAGGGAATGCATCAGGCTGTACCACAAGATATTCATCAGGGAATGCCACAGGGTATCCAACAGGATATGCACTGGGGTACACCACTGAGTGCGCATTAGGGTATAAATTTTGGGATGCATTAGGGTGTGCAATAGAGTATGCCACAGAGTATCCTGTGATGTATCAAATGCAGCGTGCCTTAAGGTACGCATTAGGGTGTGAAATGGGGTATACATTAGGGTATGCCATAGGGTATCCAACAGGGCACACAGCAGGGTAAGCCACAGGGCATCCAGCAGAAACAGCCCTTCTCCTCGGGCACCAAGGCAATTCCATATGCAGGGATGCACCAGGCACTGGCTCTGGCTGCAAGCCAGCGGGCTCTGCTGCTCTGTGTCGGGATGTTCATTGCGTGATTTTTGGGGTTTTTTTTTATTATTATTAAAAGAAGGTATCAGCCTTCTGTTTGATGTGCTGTTGGCCGTGGTTGCCAAGGGGAGCAGTGTACAATTACAGCCCCAGTGATGTTCACTCTAATAATACACTTGGCTCTGCATAGCTCAGATGCAGACACAGCTCGGCTATAAAGAGCACGGTTGTTCCAGTAGAGGAGTACTCCAACTTATGTTACATGTGAAGGGTTTGTGGCACATTGCTTAACACCCCCCACTGCAAAAAAAAAAAAAAACAGAAAGCCTGGGCATGCCAGTGAGTGAAACTATGACAAGCAAAAACCTCTCGCAGGAGACTTACTTTCAATGTATTAATTAAGAAGGTATTTCTAGAGGCATGAAGAAACTGTGTATGTGTCCATAAGATGTTCTTTCATGTCCCCAGCCATCCAAGCTCCCTGGGCCCAGCTCACCCAAGTCCATCCCAAGGACTCAAAATTGCTCTTCCTACCAAAAGACTAAACGAAACTCAATGAGGAGAAAATCAAACCCAAGTCACAGAACCACAGATTTGTTTAGGTTGGAAAAGACCTCTAAGATCATCAAGTCCAACCATTCCCTCAGCACTGCTCAGGCCACCACTGGCCCATGTCCCCAGGTGCCACATCCACACAGCTTTTAAATCCCTGAAGGAACGGTGCCTCCACCACTTTCTTGGCCAGCCGTGCCAGGGCTGCACATCCCAGATGCCAAATGATCCCCCCGGTGCCAAGCTCCCACATGGCAGCTCTACCAGCTGTCTGCCCCATGGCTCCCCTTTCCACATCTCTTTTCCTGAGAGGTTGGCAGCACTCAAATTCAAGACTTAGCCAAGATTTCGGACCAAAACACAGAGTGAGGGATAAATTCAAACCAGAGTTTTCCTGATGGGTCCTCTTAGAGCATGAAGTGGACCATGTTGGCTGTAGGGAAGCTCTTCAGAGGAGCTGCTGGCAGGGAGGGCGATGATGTGACAACACTCCCATGCTGCAGCTCTGGTATCTCTTTTAGGATCAAAACAAGTGCCCTGAGATAAGCTGTGAACATGTGCAACCCTTGAGCATGAGCACCTTGTCAACAGCTGAAAATAGACGAGGAGCCAGGTTAAAAAGACAGTTTACTGCCTGTTTTGCAGGAAAAAAAAAACCCTTGCAGCTTGTTTTATGCTCCAGCAGGGTACAGGGATGCTTTCTACAGGTTTAGGGATGCTGTCTATAGGTACGACCATGCTGGCAGAGCACCTCAACAGGTTCATGCACTAATTCCTGAGGTGCTCTGGTGGGGGTGAGCTGTTGCCATCGCAGTCCTGAGGGAAAGGGACAAACAAGCCCCTACAAAACAGGAGCATCTGCCGGGAGCAGATGGGGGGGCGAGCGGTGCAGCCCCAGGCGCCAGCAGCACGGGGAGGGATCACGCTGATCCCGATTTATCACACCCCGGCACAGTAATTCCCCAGCTCGCCGGTGCCCAGCAAGCCGAGCTCCTTACGTCCAGGGATCAGATTAGTCTGAAAGGTGCTAGAGAGACACAAATCCTGCTCTGCAGCAAGCGTTTTATGGAAGGTTTATTTTTCTTTTTTAATTAACGGTAAATTATCTAGAAATGGCTGATGGAAAATATCTGATGGTGGAAGGGCCAGGATTGTAGCTGGGTAATGTTATATCATCAATCATATAAAAATATATGGATATTTTTAATATATGATAATCATATCATATCATATGGATATATGTACATGTATATATATGTATATATATGTGTATATATATATATGGATATATAATAATTGATATCAATGTATTAATATATCACAAATCAGTAGGATATTCACATTACTCCATAGCATGACAGAGTATCCAGTATGCCTTATTGATACTGATAATATTTTGTATATCAATTCCAATATACCATATTGTTATTGATAATCAACCTCCTTATTTCACACCAAGGCAGCTGCAATGACTCTTTCGTGCCTCATACCTGGCTCTGTCTCCAGCCAGGGCTATCAGACCTGAATGCCCCAAAAAATTCCTGGTTTAGGGCTTGACCGAAGCATTTATGAATCTGTGTGAGCGCATCTGATTATTTTGTTTGGAAAACGAAACAGTGCTTGGAGAAAGTCAAAATCCTTTACTATCAGAAGGGAAATGTTAAATTATTTAATTTCACACAGTGCTTTGCTTTTGACCTGTAGTGATCTGTCACCTTTTGCCCCATAAAGACATTTATAAAAGATGTGCAGTTTGGGGCAGAACAAATCCCTTTTGCATATTTCTCTGTGCCTCAGCACATGAACTCGGTCACCCGCACACCCCGCTTGCTCTTTGCACTTCATTCCTCCTCACACTGTGACTGGCAACATGTTCCTGAGAAGCACTTGGAGTCTCTCTGGAGATAGAAGATACATTATTTATCCTACATTCCATGCTGTGAAGAGTTGAATGTGAAGCCACTCAGTCTTGCACAGGATGCTACAGTATAAATCAGTTTACTGGGTCTGTTCACATGAGTGGAAATGCTGGGGCAAGAGAATAAAGCAAACTGGAAGAGTCCTCCCTAACCCAGGACTGCCATCCCCAGCATCAGCTGTGGGCTTACACCCTGATGCTCCCTGGCCATCATTCCTGGGCTTTATTCTGGATTTCTTACATTGCTCAGCCTAACAGGGGAAGATGCAAGAATGACCTGCTATGGGAAGAGCAGGATGCACAGCAGGCTTAGAGCCTTCTCCAGCTCCTTGCTGCCAATTCTGGGACGGATCCTGACTGCAATTTGTCTCACTCTGATTTATAATCCCTTCAGAAATACTCATCTGCAAAAAATCACCACCAGGTACAGGCAATGGGTAGATGTGTATGCTGCCCAAGGGCTTTGCAGCGGAGAGTGGGCACAGGGAGAGATGCTGGGTTTGATATGCACCCAAAACAATGAGAGAAGCAAAGCTGGACCAGTGACCGTGCAGAATTATCTGATACTGATTTTCACTATTTTATTTTACTCCTTATTTCCCTGCTTGCTGTGTTGCCACAAAGCCAACTCAAGGTACAGGCAGCCAGGCACAGCACCCAAGAGAGGATCTCCAAAAGACCAGCAAGAAGACAGAAGAGGAGACAAAAAGTGGACTGATGCTGAGCAACAGACTTGTGGAGAGCAGGGATAGGAAATGTGAGCTCTGTATTTCCCACAGATGAGGTGTGTGTGTGAGGGAACAGCCAGATGGAAATGCACATTAAATTAAGGAAGGAAATTCATGGTTTCAACTCTATCTCCAGAGGCATAAAATTGGAGGTGCATGTGACACCCTCCCAGAAAACAACCCCCCCTCTCTGATGGTGGCACTGCAGTAAAACATATTCCTCTCAGCAGACCATGGGCAGTTGAGGACAGCCCTTTCTTCTCATCATCCAACATTATTATAGAAACATCTAGGCTGGAAAAGATCTCCAAGACCACCAAGTCCAACCATCAACCTCACAGACCAGTTATCAGAGCCACTGCTTTTTTCTCCCCTCTGCAACTTTGCTGTCACTGATGGTTTTGGAGCAGAACAACCGACCAGTTCTCCACGTAACAACAAACAAGTCACCCAGAATAATGAGAAAATACACAATTATTTCAGTTTTGTTTGCAATCAGAAACCAGAAGCGAGCCCTTCAGCCAGGTGATGCAGCCAAAAGCCTGCCCAGGGACCATCTTGGTGTCTAAGACCACCAGGGACTTGTCTTGGTGTTGCTGGTGCTGAGATAGACTCTCCACTCTATCAGCCTACATTGAAAGACCCTCTCAGTTAATTTCTTTTCATGCCATGGGAATGCTGCCTCAAGCAACTGACTCATTACTCAGACAGGCCCTGGTGTGAGATCCACAATTCCATGTGGAGTTCATGAAATGAGAATGAAGAGTACCTTGATAATGCCCTCAGTGTCACATTGTCAGTGGTAACCATTAAGGCTGTGCACAGACAAAATAGGAGGTACACTTTGAACTCATCAACTGGGTTCAAAAGGAATTTGGTAACAGCTCAGCTCCAAATACATGGTAAAACTAAGTGAGGTGATGCTACAGGTATCTGAACAACCAACTTTATCTCATTACCTGCAACATGTTGAGGAGCAGACTCCGGAATTTGGTTCCTTCCACCATGAAGAGGGCCATTTTGTCACAGAGCTTGGCCGCTGTGGAAGCAAAGCTGCGGTCCGTCACTGCTTTCTGGTAGATGGTCTTGACTATCTCCCCCAGCATCTCCTCAGAGTTGGTGGAGTTCTGGGCCTCCTCCATGAAGGTGGTAAGCTTGGAGTCAACGTCACTGCTGTTGTTCCTCATGCTGTTGAGAATTTCAATTAATTTGTCCATTTTATTCTTTTCAGGGTCGGTGGTTTCCACCGTGACTTCGTCCTGGTCCGTGAAAAGGGAAAGACAAGGCGTCTGTTACACAAGGAAAAAACAGATATATCAGCCCATGTCCTTGCACACACAGCAAAAAGGGGGAAGGGGATTGGGAAGACATAAACAGAAAGAGAAAAGACAAAGCATCTTTTAGTGGCACAATGGTATAATCTCAGCACTGGAAAGCATGAGCGCATGCATCCTGCCCCAGAAATGTCCCCTTTTTCCGTTTCCCACACCACTTAATGCCGAAGTCCTACCCCTCAGCTCAGGGAGAAGATGTCCTTGAGTGTCCTGAGCCAGGATGCCAAACTCTGACCACCCCGACTGCCTCTGGCATTCTGGACCAGTTTCTGGTGTCTCCGACATCATGATAATGGACATTTTTTTTGCCTCTCTTTAGAAAGTGCCCTGATGTTTGCAAAATGCTCAGATAACAATCCCACAAAAATATCTACTTTATAATATATATTTAACAATGTAAATTGAGATCAAAGAAGTCACATGATCCCAGCATTCAAAAGTCTCTTGACTTTTCCATTTCTTGCCTTCACTTCCCATCATTACCACAGAAATTACTGCTTCTTTTCAACATTTTATTATGCATTTCCCCACTTTTCCCCAGTGTCAGACAAGCATCCTGCTTGTTCTGGTCTGCTCTCTTCTACCCCTCCAGCTCAATCCTATAATATACTATACACTACAAACCTGTAGCAGTTTTTTGGACAAACCCAGTCCCAAACAGCAGTTGGGAGTTGTCCAAGCCTTCCATCAGGAGGCTGGTTGTGTTGACAACACCCACCCAAGAGTGGGTGCTGATGTGATTTTTATTCTTGCAAGACTCTAAATTTTTGAGACGAGCATTAAAACTAATACTCTGAAAGTCTCTACTATACTCCCATTCCTTTAAAGAACATAAAAATAACTAACAAAATCTTTTCCTCCCCCTCATGCCACACACATAAATAGTAAATACTCATGTATTCAAAGGTATACATTTCCAACATGCACTCCCATGGAGTTGTATATGTTCAGGTTATTTTTGCTCCGTATTTTGGAAATCTCATTAGAGATAACCCCATGGATGCTTTTTACAGTCTGACAAAAGAATCTCAAGAGAAAGAATCTGAGTTTCACAGGGGGCAAATGGAGATATCATCTCCAAATTCCTCAGAAATCTGCGGCTGAATATTGTTTCCAAAAAGGATTTCTCCTCCGTCACTTGCATGCAATACTTTTGTTATTGTTGGGTTCTTGGAACGAAGGGGGGAGATAAGGAAATTTCAATTCATTGCAGAGATAAATGGATATCAGCTTTAAAGCAGCAGAGTACAACTATTCAGCATTCAAGAGTCAAAGTTTGGGATTTAGCTCTGTAGTTTCAGAGAGAGAAATTGCCTTTTTTAGATTTTTTTTGCAAAGTGACTGAGCTCTTCAGACCAGGAGGAAGCTCATGTGTGCACCAGCCTTCCCCCACGGAAAAGGGGAGAGTTCCCAGTCCTTGGAGAACTCAAGCTGGTAGCAACCTCAACCAAGAAGTCAAGCTCAGAGCCTCAATTCTGTCAATAAAAGGCCTCCTGAAGAAGCACAGAGACACCTCAGAAGAAGTGCTGACACTGAGGGATTTAGATAAGTTAGCACTGATGGTTAAGTTAGCACAGTTTAGATAAGGGAGCATTGATGGAAAGGTCCCTTGAGCCCACCCCGCCCTTTGTACGGAGAATGGCCAACGGCCAGACTCTCGGAAAAAGAGGAACTCAACGTTTCCCCAAGAAATAATACCTTTTCTTTTAGTCTCCTCCTCAGCCTGTCTTTAGAAGACTGAAGCAAATTGATCTTGGGTCTGTCCCCAACGCGCTCGTGGACGCTGTCTTTCCGCTTGGTCTCCGGCTCGGGGATGTACGGCTGGGACTGCTTCTCCACGGCCTCGGGGCCTCGGGGCGCCTCCACGGGCACGTGCACCGTGCACGTGGAGCTGTCCTCGATTTTCAAATTCTCAGTCTCTTTGGCATTTCTGTGTGTTTCTTTGTCATTGGGCAAGTGCTTCTGGTTGTGGTGCCATCTCCGGTTCTGACTGTAGCCATGGTGGACTGTCCTGCCTGAGGAGTGAGGGGCCTGGCCTCCTTGGTAGAGTTTCTGGTGGTCCCTGTTATGCTTGGTGCCACCCTGCTGATGATCCGCGTGCTGCTGAGACTTGTTCCCGCTGGGAAGTCTCTGCTGTCGCCTGGAAAGTCAAAGAAAATCATTGAAAAGCCAGTTGGCCTCAGAAAATCGGTTTTAACTCCTATTAGCTGGAAACCAAACAGGTTTTTTGGTTTTGGTTTATTTTTGTTTGGTTTTTTTCTTTTTTATTTTGCAAACTGAATTGCAGGGAATTAAAAAAAAAAAAAGTAAAGACAGTCAAAGAAAGTTCACCCATTCCTTTGTTGTTCTGTTGGGCCAACACATCTGTCCCGCCAAACAGCCTGACCCTTGGCAGGGGACCACAAAAGGGGAGGCAATTTCTTGTCATCTAACAACCTAATACCAACTCATGCCTCTACATCTCTTTCTGTGACAGTCGTATTTCAGCTGAAAGTTTTTTTGAAGTTGGATGACTTTGGTTCCCAGGAAAAATTCTCCCAGGTTTCTGTGTTAAATTCTCCCAGGTTTCTGTGTTACTTCCACACTAACCAGGAAAAACAGCAGCAGCAAGTCAGGTAGGCTAGAAATACCAGGACATGTCTTTTTCTGAAGGCTTTAGAGTTCCTGACACATCTGGCATACAGCATCACTTTCTCCTCTTGCCTGCCAGCATGGCACACTGCTGAATGGGTTTGCAGTGAGCCATTTTAAGTGTATCAGGAATTTCTAAGTGGGAAAAAATTAACTAAAAAGCAAGTAAACTGGTAATCTGCCCACACCAAATGGTTTTGTTTGGCCTTATTTTACACACATCCTCCAGCACTGCTACACCAGGACAGGACACACGCGTGGATGAAAAGAGGACCATACTTGGCTCTGGCAGCATGGAGAGCCAGGACCACAGCCTCCAGAGAGAGGACTATGTGTACAGAGCTTCAAATGGATAACATGGAAATCCAACAGCCACAAAGAGGAGGAACTGCCCCCAAAGGGTTTACGAGAGAGACTACAACATCTCAGAAAGAGTGAGCAAGCCCCTGAGTGCTGGCCGTAACCGGTAGCCGAGATGGCAAATCCCCAAAAAAACAACAGTTGAATGGAAGAAATGCTTTGGCAGTCTCAGGCATCTCACATTTCCAAACAGGCTGCAGTGTGGCTGTCCCCAGCGGAGAAGGCAGAGCCGGAATGCCACCATCCAGGATGCAGCTAAGATGGAGACGGTCCTGGCTGCCTTCACAAGGGCTGGGTGTCCACTAGAGTTATCCTAAGCACGCTGGCAGCTCCCTGCCTGCTGCCTCTTTGATACTGGTCTTGGCTCTGAGAGCCCATGGGATGTTTTAATGCCTGGCTCTTTACAAGGCTTCTGGGAGCAGTGCTTGAGGGTGACCCAGGACATCTCCCCAGTATCAGCCCCAAAAACAGGGAAACAAGCGTGAGCGCTGTGGTGACCACAGTGGCTTGCATCCGTACTGATTTTGTAGTCATGATAAAATCCCTGCTCAGCCTCACCCCTTTTCACAAACCCCCACCCCAATCTGGATAAATAGCAGCGTTTACTTTAAACCCATCCCACAGCAATTAGTTTTATTTTCATCACTGGCACTGCTCAGCTAAGGGCGCTCGGACGAAGGAAGCAGCCATTCACAAATACATTTCAATGGTCAGCAGTCTCCAACCCTGCCTGCCAAAGCCATCTGCCCACGGAATCTGTATTCCTTGGCATCCCCAGGAGTCAAAACTTATTTTCTGAGGCCAACTGGCTTTTAACCATAAAGAGTGAGGGCTCGTGTTTAGCAAACACAGGACGAAGAGGCTTGTTCGTGGCACTGGAAGGAATTAGTGTTTACTCTCAGACCACCAGATCCGGTTTTCTGAGATATTCAGTGTGTGGTTTTTTTGGTTTTGTTTCTATTTTTTTTCTTGCAAACTGAATGGCAGGGAATTAAAGAAAAAAAAAAGAAAAAGGAGCTGGGAAGAGCTTTCCTGTTTGCTGGAGCCTACAAGCATTTTATGAGTACAGATTCTCCACATCAAGTTTTCCTGGCATTTCTTTGTTTCCTCTCAGTAACGCAATCACATAAAACGCTTTGTAAAAAGCAATGCTTATTAAAAGCGGAATGTCAAAATAAAAGTTAGTTAAAAACCTTATCTGGTACTAAGCCCTCACAGGCCTAAGTGTGCAAGAGTTTTGCTTTCTGTGGTTTTGCTCTTCTCTCCGACATCTGAGTTTAACTGTTTGGTTGCACTTCAAGTCTCAGGTTATAAGCCAGTTAGCCTGCTACTTTGTTAAATTTGTAAACATTGCACAAAAATTACAAAAGTTGCACAAAGACACAGCTGTAATTTCATAAGCAAGGGAAAATGCCTGGAAATGAGCTGGGAACCAAACTTGGCCATAAATTCCTGCAAGAAATGCATGCAGGGACAGTTTTTTTCTAAAGACATAATGATATTATAAACCAAACCCCTTATGTTCAAGGGCTATGAATGAAAAAAAGGTTTAAGATTAAAAAGCCAGTTAAGCCAATGTGGAATGTACAAGATTGTTCATTTCGGGGCTGTTGCAATAGGATGGGGGAGAACAGGCAGCCCTGTCCCTCTACAGGACAGCTAAAAGGTGATGTCCCCATGGCAAGGGGCACAGCAAACACAGACCAAAGCTCTGGAGTCACTGACCAAAGGGTGGAAAACACCATAGTTAAAACAGTTCAGGGAAAAAAACGGCGAGAAATAAAAGGCAAAGGAAGGAGAATGGCAAAAAAGGAGCAATGTCTGTGACTTGGCAGCAGTCGGGGTCTAGACAATCATCCAGCATTCAGGCAAAGACTCGTTGTGTGCTTTTATCTTCCCAACACCCCAGCGAAGAAGAAGAGCCAAGAAGAAATAGGATCTGCAGGGAGGAAGAGCCAAAGCAGGGAGAACGGGGCTCAGATCTTAAAACTTTCTTGACTGCACAGCACCTCAAAGCCTGGGAAGTTGGGATGACCCATCTTTGCTCTCAGGCGTGACCAAGGTGCTGGGGACATAGAGAGCCCCAGGAAGAGACAAAACGGGGACACAGCCATCCCGCCACTCCCACTGTGGGTTGTTGGTGGAAACAACCTTGTGCTTGTTCCAGGGCAGCACTGCAGGTGCTCAGATGGCAGCTTGAGGTGATGACCCAAGATGGTGCCTTGGGGTGACATGCCAAGCCCAGGGAACCGGGCCGTGGTAGGACCTAAAGGCACTTCCCAACCCAGGCTTTTAGGTCTGAGATGCTGAAGGGAGGAACAGCCGAAGCTTGAATCACACAGGGACACCTCCAAGAAAAGCAAGAATTCACCCCACAAAAATGCTGCAGTTACTGGGAAATCCTTCCTCTGTCCCCCTCTGCTCATGCTTAGCCGTAAGGATGCCTTGCAGGGAACCATAATTTAGCTACAAGAAAAAGCATCTGGACAGTACAACGGTTTCTTATCTCTTGACTCCATTTAACATTAAATAACTGTTTTCACTTCAAAGGCCAAATTCCAATTCAGTTCAAAACTCCCCCTGACTTCAGTGGGATTTGGCCATCGGATAACATGGAAACTAAAGAGATGTTGAGAGCCACAAAGAAATTGCAAAAGTACTAAAATCCAAGGGGAGACAGTCAGGGTTGCCAAGCTGGAAATAGGATGGTATTGCTTCTGCTATTGTTTCTCCACCCATTTTTTTATTTAATTAACTAAATGAGATACCTTTCAACAGAATTTAGATCTGACAAATGTCTGTTCTGTCGGAGAAGCCTACGCAAACAAATCTAAGGCTTCAGCTGTCTCGGTGATTACCAGCCTACGTGCTCAGAAATACATGATTCCTGCAAGTTTTTACTACGTCGTTTGCTCCCAAGGAAAGGAGCAGGAAGGCACAAGTCTGGGGAAAATAACTCTAGACACGTGGACAGCTGTGGTCTAAAACACAGTTGCTCTGTCCTGTCAGCCTTGCCCATATCCCTACGAGCGAGATGAGTCTTTTGAGAGCCCCCACCACTTGTCTGGCATGTGGGGAGCTGGAGGACAATGCAGGGCTGCATTCTCCTGGTGGCTGCACAGAGATTTGGGTAAGCAATTCCTACAAACACTGAGAGGTGAGGAGTTACATTAGAGCACTGGTCCCATGAGGGGCAGCTGAAGGAGCTCAGGCAGCTCAGCCTGGAGAAAAGGAGGGTCAGGGGGGACCTTCTGGCTCTGACCAGCCAAGTGGGGGTTGGGCTCTTTTCTAAGGGAACAGTGACAGGACAAGAGGAAATGGCCTCAAGCTGTGCCAGGTGAGGTTTAGATTCAATATTGGGAAAATTCCTTAACTGAAAGGGATGTCACGCCCTGGCACAGCTGCCCAGGGCAGTGGTGGAGTCCCCATCCCTGGAAGGATTTAAAAGTTGTGTGGATGTGGCATCTGGGAACATGGGGTAGTGGCAGCCTTGGCAGTGCTGGGGGAATGGCTGGACTCGATGGTCTAAGAGGTCTTTTCCCACCTAAACAATTCTGAGATTCTATACCTCTCCAGTAGCATTTGAGACGTTTACCCCATGATGCAGAGCACCTTGTATGGCCAAACAGACTGAAATCCCTGGGACTCAGGGACCATGTCTCTGCACATCCTGGTTCCTGCCTTTGGAGAACCTGCCTGGACACTTGCCCTCAATCCCAGCTGACTTGCCCATGGCACAAACACTCCAGGACATGATAAGCTCCTTGCAGAGCAGAAATTCTGATTTAGTCCTGGTTTTGTGCAGAGCAGAATACCTGGTGGGCATAGCCAGGGCCACTCAGTAGTTAACAACTAATATGGACTTGCAGGCACTCAGGAAGGAGGCTGAGGATGAAGAGTGGTACCAAGGTCAAACCTTCTCCATCACCTGCATCCTTCTGGTGCTTGAATGAACATCTTCTTCTGCATTTGACAGACAATAATTTCTCTGCACCCTTTCGTCTGCTTGGGCAGGGTCTCATCTCTGTGCGAGGATCAGGAATATAATGCTAAGTCTTGGAAGTATCTCATTATCAGCTTTGCTATTAATATGCCTGCAACTAATTAGCAACTGTTGTGGCAAGGGATGGATTAAGATCACAGAATCACAGAATGGTTTTGTTTGGAAGTGACCTTAAAGATCATTCAGCACCACCTCCCTGCCATGGGCAGGGACACCTTACACTACATCAGGGTGCTCCAAGCCCCATCCAGCCTGGCCTGGAACACTTCCAGGATCTGCAGAAATGGACTCTGTGGGACACTCAATTCCCATGACAACTCCAGATCCCTCTTATCTGCGACTTCCCTCAAAGCTGGGGGAGCAGAGCATCCCCAAGGAACTCAGCAGCTGTTCCTGCAAATGGAGGACTGGTGGGGCTGGCTCTGTGGGATGACAGGCCACCTCTCTCGCCTTCTTTCTGAAAATCCCAACGCAATTTTCCATTGAGGGAGGGAAATGAAAAAGAAACCCTCTTAGAGACACCACTGAAAGAGTAAATTCTCAGTTTAGCACGTGGGTTCTTCCTGGCTGTACTAGCTAGCTGCCCAGGAAACTCAGCCCGAAGAAGGAAAAGGCAGGAAGGAGCAAAATCCTCTGAAACATCCCCTGAACAAACCCATTTTTCCAGGCCCAGTCTTTCTGAACTAAGCATATTCCAGCCAGACCACGAACAATTGGACTGTACCCTGAAGTGGGCACTGCTGGAGGGGTTTGGGCATGGCAGTACTGCTGTAGTCAAAAACAGCCATCATCACTGGCTTTAAGCATTTAAGAGATGTTGTGGTCCAAACTGGAGGGACTGAAGGATCCCAGTGAGGACCTGGTGGAATTTTATAGCATCTAAAACTGGTCCCAAGAGGTCTGGGGAATATTAATAGAATGAGGAAAAAGGTCTGAATTTCTATTCTAGAGGCCTGACTTTCCCCAGAAGTATTCTTCAGCAAGCCTGCCTCCATCAAAGGCACTCTGATGTTTCATGTGCATGGATAATGATAACTCAGTGCTGCTTTGATGCAGGGACCATCACAGCCCAGCCTCAGCCATCTTCTATCCCTGCTGTGGCTGAGAGTGGGAAACACTCAAATAAGCTTGACAGTTCCACACAATTTAATCAAAAACCTCAAAACCCCATGGAAAGCAATAACCATCAGCTCCAAGGATGAAGAACACAGGATTTGTGTTATGTTTTCCCTTTGGCTTTCTCTCTCAAACTGGTTTCACTTGGCTCCAGTTTCATTTATGTTTGCATTTTTCTCAGATGAGAAGGGAACAAGATGTCATGTTCACTCCTGAAAACAAAAATGAAATTATTCACACTTCTTTCATGCCTTTCTATCACCAGGGGTAAAGACCACCCCAACTGCTAGACTGAGCCCACATTATCTGGACAGACATGGCATCTTGGAAGTGTAGAAAGTGCACCTCTCAAAATGGTGATGATCAAGATTTAAAACCATCTTTGAACAGCTGAGATGAAGTGCATGCTTTGAGTCTCACATGTATGCATCTTTGCAAACGTACAATGAACACCAGAGGACAAGCACAGCCAACCAAAACAACGCCGTGAGGGGAGAGATGTTTGTGATGAGGCTCAGAGTCTCTGGCTGCTGGGAAAAGCATTATGAAACCTTCATGTGAGCTGCCTACATGGGCACAGCTCCCTTTGTTGCCACCTTGGTCCTGAGGTACAGTCACTGCTGACAACCCTTCCTTTGGGCCTGGACACCACATCTGCCTCTGTTTGCTAGAGATTATTTCATTTGGTCCTCTAGAGCATAATTAGACTTGCTATAAACCAACACGGTAGCACTGATTTTCACAGAGAGGGTTGTAAAGCACCAGCACAGGTTGCTCAGAGGTGGATGCCTTACCACTAGAAACATTCAAGGCCAGGTTGGACAGGGCTCTGAGCAACCCTGGTGTACTGGAAGATGTCCCTAACCATGGCAGGGGATGGGGCTGGATGAACTTTAAAGGTCCCTTTGAACATGAACTACACTGTTAGTGTGATTCTGTGTCTTTACCCCCAAAATTCCCACTGACTCTGAAGCGAATGGATGAACGATGAACTTCTCCCACCCCTTTCACAGGACCACCAGCCTGCAGACTGTGCTGCAGCAGAGACAGCACTGATGGGCTGAGGGGACACGGCACAACACTCCTCGGGATGGGCTCAAAAGCACCGAAAAGCAAACCTGACTACTGCTGAAGCCCAGGGACAGCCCTCACACTCTGCGATGCTTGGCTGCGCAGGCTGCCTGAGTCAGCTATTTTCTTCTAAGCTTCATGGAAATGAATCTTCAGGAGGAATTTAAGGAGCTGTTTTGCAACACCAGCTTGGGAAAGACATCCCAAGTACAGATGGCATGTGAGATAGCTCTGAAACCGCTCTTTTAATGCTTTGCTGGATCTCCCACAAATCATGAGGGATGTCGAGATAGAGGCCCTTGTTGCACAGCACGGGCAACCAGCTAGGAAGGCACCCCCTGGACTTCACGGCTGACTGCCCAGACTGGTGTAGAAATCACTGCTGTGACTTCATGTAGAAATTGCTTGGAAATGGTTCTCTTCGTAAACTACATTACTTGGAATTACGTTGTTGGATTCTCAGCGTACTGTAAACAAGATTGCAAAAATTACATAAAAACCATCGGAAAACACAGTGACAAGGAACTGAGTCCAGTTTAGACAAAATAGTTTAAATCAAGACACGACCACAGTACACAATGTTTCCCAAACACAAATGGATCCTGGACTACTGGTAAGAATGTGGCTTGAATGAATATGGAATCATCTTTTACTACTTTGCAATAAAAGAGCTTATACTTCAGACTCCAGGCTGCCTCCTTTAAAAATACACCCAGGCTGATCAGTTAACCCGAGATCTGATAATCCTCCAAGAGATATAAACTTTAAACCCATGCCAAGATGCACAGACACGGCCCACCACCATCCCTCTGTGGTCCTGTCCCCCAAGACACATCCTAAATAGTACAACGAACCCCCACCTGCTGCCTTTGTGCTCAGCTGTCTTCCTTTAGACCCCTGTGCCTCTTTGACCTGCAGCAAGGAGACATCCTAGGGGGGTTTTTTTTCCATATCCTATTTATACCAGTGCTTTCTAGTGAAGAAATAAATGTCTTTCCTGTAGGAGCTAAGGCAAGATTTGACAGGATCTCCTGACAGCTGTCCAGACATATGAGATGACCCAAAGTCAATGGCAAGCAATTACTTCCGACACAGGGATCCAGTAAAACACCAACCCAAGCTGCAGAGACGCTTTGGACTTAGGTGTGCCAGAAGCCTTTATCAAACATATTAAATAAAATTCTTTAAAAAAAGATGCAGCAGGCTATAGCATTTAGAGTAGAGCTTTGGGAGACAGGGTTGATCTGGATATTGATTTATTGCAACCCAGTGACAATCCTAAGCTGTTTCCTGAATGTTTACTTAACTCTGTCCCACTGTCAGAAGAAGAGTTCATAGAATTACAGATGGTTTGAGTTGGAAGGGGCCTTTTACAGGTCATTTAGCCAATTCCCTCTGCAACGAGCAGGGTCATCTTCAACAAGAGGAGTTGTCTGCTCCTGACCCCACTCCTGCCTCCTCTCTCATGCTGCCCCTAACACTCCCACAGAATTGCTGAGCTGTGCCAGGGTCTGATTCACTCCTAAAACTTAATTTCTCTTGGATGAGTTTTCACTTGTCAGTTTGGATGGGAACACACTGCCTGGGGGTAGGCACAGAGCTGGGCCACCTTCTGCAGCTCCAATGTCACGTAGCTGTTGGCCCTTGCTGCTTGGGGACCCGCACCCCCAGCTTTAATCAGGAAATCAGGAAGAACCATAGCATCTGCACAATGCTGGGAATGGCTGGAGCAATGTTAGTTTAAACGAAAGAAAGAAGCCTCTTGTCCACTCGTGCCCTAGAGGCTGTCACGCTAAATAAAGACATTATCAGAGAAAGAGCAGAGACTCAGCGCCTTCATGCCTGTCAATGACCCCGACACCTTCCGAATCAATCTAGGGACTCTCTTCCCCACAGATGGTCCCTTAGAGACAGACTGCTGTGGCTGTAGTAGGAATAAATGGAAACAAAACAGTTAACAAATACCCAAAAATAGAGCACAGTTAACTTTTTTTTTTTTTTTAATACGGAGATGAAAAATCCCTGGGTGATTTATGTGCCAGCAGAGATATTAGCTGCATATAATAGATGCAATATTTTTAATACTAATATTTTGGGCTGAGACAAGAGCCGGAATGGAAAGTATTTCCAGTGCCTTGACTTCTTTATTTTGCAAACATCAGTTGCTAACTGGGGTCAGACAGAAATATTGTTTCTGCAACAAGAGCCCAAACAACTTAAGCTGGCAACTTCTTCACACACTAACCATGCCAGGAGGCCCTGCAGAGCTTCAGCTTGTTGGTCCCTCCCAGGTCTCTGGGGCCAACGTCCCCAGTATGGGCTTGCAGGGAGAAGGAAGGGGTGGAAGACACTCTTTTGCTGAGAGGGTGGCTACTTGTCATGGCCAAAAAACTGGAAGTCACCACCCAAACCCTGCAACCACACCGCTGAAGTGCTGCTGGGCTTCTTCAAATGGGCCAGGTCTGATTGAATGACATTGTGTCAGACAGCGGGTGCCATAAAGCCTTTTATTTACTGAAAGTATCAACCTGTGCTTGCCCTTATCTCTGAGCTGAGTTGCCAGATACTTTAGGGAGCAATTTGGCAGCAGGAAGCCCTGGGTGCTCACTCCAAGGCAGTGGCACATTTATATTTGAGGATGGAAAGCACGAGAAAGAAGCAAGTTATTTCACTTCACATTCACTCCAGCAGCCAACTGCTGACAACACCTCCACGAACTCATGCTGGAAAACAAGGTGTAGATGGATAAAGCCATTTCCAGTGCTGAGGAGCCGTGCCGGAAACACTCCACCAAAGAGAAAGCCATTTCAATAACAGATCGGTTTCCTAGTGCAGAGGAACCTGCCGCTATATTTCCTTCCCTCAATTCTGGCCGGCTGAAACAGCATCACGTAGTCAGCCGTGTTTTGCACCGTGTGACGCTGAGAGAGCAGCCCTGCAGGGCAGGCTCACGGGTGGCAGGGCTCCCACACAGGAGGATCTGGTGGCCACAGGTCCGCTGCAAGGTCTGTGGTGGGGGAAGGTCCAACTACAGACTCCTTTCACCTTTCCGCCTCAGTTTCCTCACAGGCAAAGGGGAGATGATGAGAGCAGTCCTCTGCCAAAAAGCAATTCGGGGCTGGAGGTGTTTTGTTGTCCATCTCTCTGGATGTGCCCTGGGGATAGTTCTTGCATTCTTTCCCTGTCACCCATCCCACACCCGACTGACCCAAGAGCACCCCATGCTTGCACACATAATGAAGACTTTCCCCACATGTTGGATAAAAATAAATAAATCACACCATCAGCTACCAAAGCAACACCAATACAAGCAATACCAAAGATATGGACCTGCTGGAGCGAGTCCAGAAGAGGCCACAGAGATGCTCTGAGGGCTGGAGCCCCTCTGCTCTGGAGACAAGTTGGGAAAACTGGGGATGTTCACCTGCAGAAGCGAAGGCTCCAGGGAGACCTCACTGCTGCCTTCCAGTAGTTAAAGAGGGCTTATAAAAGCAAGAGTGACTTTTTACACAGGCAGGTAGTGATAGGACAAGGGGGAACGGTTTTAAACTTAAAAAGGGAAGATTTAGATTAGATGTTAGGAAGAAATTCTTCCTGTGAAGGTGGTGAGGCCCTGGCACAAGGTGCCCAGAGCAGCTGTGGCTGCCCCTGGATCCCTGGCAGTGCCCAAGTCCAGGCTGGATGGGGCTTGGAGCAGCCTGGGACAGTGGAAGGTGTCCCTGCCCATGGCAGGGGGTGGAACAGGATGATCTTTAAAGTCCCTTCCAACCCAAACCATTCTGTGAAGATGACCAAGATGTCCCAGGTGGAGGACCAAAAATTGCTCAGAGGGTTCTGAAGCATCTCCCCTGTGAGGAAAGGCTGAGAGAGTTGGAGTTGTTCAGCCCGGGGAAAGCTCTGCAGTGACTTTATTGCAGCCATTCAGTACTTACAGGTGAAAGAAACCTTAAGATCATCAAGCCCAACCATTAAGAAGAGGAGACTACTGCTGGGAAGCAGCACTGCACGCGTGCCCTGTTCCTCTCACCCTCTTCCTGCTGGTCACCGAGCCAGGTGGCCTTGTGTGACCCATCCCACCTCTCTCTCCTCTTGCCCTTACGGCCTTTCTGTCCAGCTCCAGACACCAACAGCACATCTAACTGCAAGTTAAGAACTCTGCTGATGCAGGATGGCACGGCAACCCCAAGCCAAGGGGAGTGATGTCCCAGTGGGCAGGGGGTGGCAGGCACGGCCAGCGGCACACGCGAGCAATTAGGGCCGCGGTAACACAATCACCCAGCTGAGCCCTGCTAGGAACAAACTGCCGTGCTGGTGTTGTCCTCTGGGGACCTGCAGCCCGGAGAATTAATTCAGTGTAATAACTCCCAGCAACGCTGCAGAAAATCAAACCAAAACGATGATCTGTCTCTAAACTGCCTTCTGCCAACCCCTCGGCTGGGGCCCCGCCACCGCCAGCTCTGCTCGGGCAGGCAGGGCAAGCACCCACTGCTGGGATTGTCACGACTGTGAACACTTAAGTCCTTGAGGAGTCTCATCACGAAGGACCAGCACTGCAATAAGGAGCTCTTCGTCTTGTTCTCGAGGAGGCTCAGCTTCAGCTGGCACGGCTTTCTTAGTCATGTGGTTTTGTTTTACGTAGTACTGTGACAAGCAGGGAGGTGGACTTGATGATCCTTATGGGATCCTTCCATTTTGACATATTCTATGATTAGGACAAGGGGGAATGGTTTTAAACTAAAGGAGAAGATATTTAAATTAGGTATTAGGAAGAAATCATTGACTGTGAGGGTGGGGAGGCCCTGGCACAGGGTGCCCAGAGCAGCTGTGGCTGCCCCTGGATCCCTGGCAGTGTCCAAGGCCAGGTTGGATGGGGCTTGGAGCAGCCTGGGACAGTGGAAGGTGTTCCTGCCCATGGCAGGGGGTGGAATGAGCTGATTTTCAAGGTTCCTTCCAGTCCATATGATTCCTTTTGAAGATGCACCCTTACTGCAGCTGTTCCTAAAGGTATGACCTATACTTCATCACTGGTTCAAAGTTCCTAAATATTAGGCAGAACTGCACCTATTATTTTAACATCTCTGCTTAGGTGCTTTCAGTTTCTTGGAAGAGTTTCTTGCATCGTTACATTCTAAACACTACATGCTAGTATTGCTGTTTTCCATTGCAGGCAAGTACACCACCAGGCTCACTTTTGTCCTTAAAAAGAAAAAAAATTATTGGTCCTGCGTTTGCTTCTCTTGGAAAAGAGGCAGTTTTTCACAGCCACCACTACACTGGCTCAACTCCCCCACACCCTGCTCAGCATGGATGGCTGTCACATCCCCGCTGGGTTTGGGGTGTTCCCTCTGCACCCCCAAAGACAGTCCCCTCCAATAAGCCTCATCAGCTCCCAGGAGGGCATGGAGAAGTCAGGAGCATAAGGATGAGGATAAACCCCTGACTTCCAGATGCTGCTTCAAGGGTTCAGACCCATGTGCTGTTAAACCTAATTAATTTGATTTGGAAATCCTACTGAGAAGGAAAGGGGTGTTTCAACTTTTTCAATTCCTTCCCTTCCTCTCTCTTTCTTCTGTTACAACAGAAGTTCAGCGATATGCTGCAAATCATTTAGCTCAGTGCTAATTCTCAGTGAGTACCCAGTCCATCTCAAGCATTTCATTTTGTTCGTTAGGAATGGCCCTTCAGCCCTAAAATAACGTCTTCATATTGTTGTTTTTAATAAACATCCTCTCCTCTCACTGCAAAGCCCTCAGCAAATGGCCCTGAAAGAACAAAAGACATTTCTGTATTGTTTTAAGTTCTCTTCCTCTCTGAAAAACCTCAATTAAAACGGTGAAAAAGCTACTATACTCTGCAATTATGAACTCATTTCTATTCACTCGCTCAGCAGGAGAGCTTTGTCCTGTTGACCTCTGGGAATGGGTTTCTAAGGCTTTTCCAAAATTTCACAGCGTTAAAACCGACACATTCATGCCAGCCGTAAAACATGTTCACCTTCGCCTTCACCCAAAATAACTTGCAATCTTCAAACCCAGGGCGAGAGCCACTCCTGTGACTATTTTTATTTGTGAGAGGAGCCTTAGTGCTGGCCATGAATGGATTGGCTCTGGAAATAGTGCAACCCATTCAAGACAGCATGAAAACTGCATGAATACGGGCTGTCATCTGATTGTAAAGAGTTTTCAAATAAACACCTTGCATGTCACACTCCTGAGCGATGGCTGGGATTCTCTTAATCTGCCCAGTACAAGAACTACCTGGCCTGACGAGGACGCATCTCAACCTCTTGACTTGCCAATAGGATGTTTGTGGGAAGAAGTGTGGAGATTTCTTTTGGTAAAGTTCCACTGAGAAAAAAAATCCTGTGAGACAAAATGCTGGGACAGCTTGGTTATGTGTATCTTTAAACACTCAGTGCAAGATTAAGGAAGGTAAACAAGAGGGAAAGCCATTTTTTTATAAGAAATGAAACAGTGGAAAAGAAGATGATGCCTGAGAACACAGAATTAGGTAATAATGAATGTAGAGGAGCACATTTTCACATAAAATAAATTAATAATGTCCTTCAAACACAAGCTAGAAAAACAGCTTTAAAATAAAAGTCCTTTAAACAGGACTACAAATCACACTGCTTTAGGGCCAGTTACTGATCCTCCCCTGATTTCGTGTGTCCATAACACACCTCAGCACATACATTCATTTTGTCTTTACATTTAGGACCAAATCTAAGGGAACACATAAACATCCACAACACAGCTTAGGCACCGCTCATCAACCAATTCCCCAAAATCGCACTCAGCTCCAAAGGCTTTGGTCTGCTCATGTTTTGCCTGAAATGTGCAAAAAGCACCACAGCCATGCACCTCCTGATAACCACTCCAGGGGTCTCCTCAGACCCCTCCAGTTAAGCCTGTTTCCATCTTAGGACTTACCAGATGCATCAACTGGACATCCACCCACCAGCTCTCTACCAGAAGAGAAGTTCTGGAAGAAGGTGCAAATTGATAATTGATGTGACAATGAGCTAGGGGTTGTAGCCTTTAAGGGGCTCAGGGCTAAACCCCTTCACCTGTGATGACAACAGTTCTGATGACACCTGTTTATGGAAGAAACAAGGGCAAGAAAAGGCTACTACACACCTCACACAGGCTGCTGAGACACCAGTGACTGGTGTTGAATCCTGCTCATCAGCAGCACCAAACCAGTTTGGCTGGCAGGCCTTGGAAGGGTGACCATTGCCTCTCTCTCATATCTCACCTGTCACTTTTTAATTAACTGTATACTTTGTGACTGATGTGCTGAGTTTTATTTGGTTTCAAAAGAGGAAAGAAAAAGAACAAGGATGCAGGTACTTACTTCACCATATAACTTAGGGCTTGGGTTGGAAGGGACCTTACAGATCATCCCATTCCACCCCCCTGCCATGGGCAGGGACACCTTCCACTGTCCCAGGCTGCTCCAAGCCCCATCCAACCTGGCCTGGAACACTTCCAGGAATCCAGGGGCAGCCACAGCTGCTCTGGGCAACCTGTGCCAGGGACTCACCGCCCTCATAGGAAACAATTCCTTCCCAATATCCCATCTAGCCCTGCCCTCTGGCAGTGTGAACTCATTCCTCTTTATCCTACCACTACATGCCCTTCTAATCCCAGCTGAGACTGGGATGCCAAGCCTGAAGTGTCTGAAGACAGCCCAGAAACAAATCCTTG
The DNA here is from genome assembly GCA_013399875.1 of Gymnorhina tibicen. Taxonomy (NCBI): domain Eukaryota; kingdom Metazoa; phylum Chordata; class Aves; order Passeriformes; family Artamidae; genus Gymnorhina; species Gymnorhina tibicen. The sequence goes on from VXAZ01003151.1 coordinate 106,886, forward strand.
TCCCAGCACTCTCTCCAGTGTGAGGTGTTTTGGCTCAACTCCTCCCACATCTCTTTGTTTTTCAGACTTCCTTGGTTCTGGTCAACATGGGAAGGCAAAATAAAGCAAGGAAATCTGTTCTCTGTAAGATGAACAGAGTAATTTTTCTTATGTGGGGGCAAAGCATCCTCCAAACTTCACTGAACACATCCCCTCTGAGCATAATGGGAAGTTGGGCCTCCAGTTCATACCTGGTCAATGTAGTTATGGACACATGCAGTGGGATCCAGATGGCAGTGACACTGGAGATGCTTTATAGCATCTTATTTGGCTTCCAGCCATTTTGGTGCTGGTGTCATAAGGTCTGGTGTGTTGCATGGAGTTCCAGACAAGCTAGGGCACCTAAAATAGCACCTGTGATCATGGAGGTGAAGCCCAGCAGTCTCTGATAAAGGCGAGCACTGAAATGAGGTCTCCCATGTTCCCCCCAAAGCCTTGGACTTAAGAGTAGCTGCTCTCCTACCCTTCTCCACAGTTGTACAGCCGCCATGAGCTCCTGTTCCCCATTCCAAAATGCTCATAAAAATTACAGAATCACCCAGTGGTTTGGGTTGGAAGGGACTTCGAAGATCACATTGTTCCCCCCCTGCCATGGGCAGGGACACCTTCCCCCAGACCAGGCTGCTCCAAGCCCTGACCAACCCGGCCTGGAACATTTGCAAAGAGCCATCAGTGACAACAACTCACTGACCTCCAGACCAGCCCCTGATGCCACACAGTAAAAAGACACCTAATAAATACTGAGTTTTGATGAAAACCACCTCCACCACAGCCCCCACCAGAGGCACATGCTGAAGTTCTGGATTTTTTTGCTGGAGCGATTATTTTGCTCTCTGTGAAGCAACATCATAAGACCCTGAGCCTATCCAGCAGGCGATTACATTTCTATCAAGGTTTCATAACAGTGACATGGTTTGCCAGTGGTACATAAAGTCTTTCAACCAGTGGCAGAGACAGTGAAAAACAACCTGCAAAAGCTTCCTGATGCCATAAAGTCTACTGGCGGCTTGGCAATTTGGGTTAAATTTAGTCTGCAGCACAGGGGTCACTTCAGTCCCCAAGGTTGAGAAGAAAAAAAAGGGTATAAAAAGTCTTGTGTTTTAGAGTTTTTACGTAATGACAAAGCCACTCTCATTAGAGAGGTGGCAACCCTGCAGCTGGGAAATGCAGCCGGCTCGCTCCTGCCACTGCCTCCTGGCATTAGAAAAAAAGGAACAATGAAAGGAAAGGATTAAATTTGCTCAGATGAGTATCTTTTAACCCTTCTGCATGGGTCTTTAGCTAGGCACACAAGGAGGATGGAGCAGATACGGGGAACAGTAATGGACACGCATCTCCTGACGTCCTGCTCACGCAGATCACGTCCTGTTGAGCTCACAAGGGTTTATCTTTCTCTTGCCGTTAGTTTTGAGCCCACAGAGCTCTCCGACTCGTACAGAAGTGCTTTAACCTTGCACACACATAAAATGCAGAATCCTTTTGGCTGTTGCCTCGGGAAAGGAGCTGTGAGCACGGCACCCCGTCCGTCCGCGGTGTGCTCTGCCGGCAGGATCGCGGCCGCACCGCCTGCCCTCGGCGGTGACGCGTGGCTGGGCACATTTTCACTGACGCCCTCGAGCACGTAAGGCCTCAGTGCTGCTCACAATGCCAGAAACGAGAGCGGCTGGGTGGAAAACCCCTACCCAGCCCACCACAGCTTGAGACACGGGTGACAGGCAAAACAAATTCCCCAGGGGATGCTGAATACCAACTGCTCCACCTCACTGCTCCTGGTGTTTCACATGGACCGCTCGCATGATGGGAAGACCCTAAGTGTGCAGCTCTGGGGATGGTGCTGGGCAGGTGACTCGCTCTTAGATAAGCTGGCCCAGGACTGATGCTAGATATAAATTTGGCTGAACTTCAGATGGCTTCTGCAGAGCTGTCGAAGCATCTGTGTGCCCTGTAGGTACCAGGGCTCAGATTACTGCACAGGGATATCACAGAACCCTAGAATGGCTTCGGCTGGAAGGGACCTAAAAGTTCATCGTGTTCCAACCCCCCTGCCATGGGCAGGGACACCTTCCACTATCCCAGGCTGCTCCAAGCCCCATCCAACCTGGCCTGGAACACTTCCAGGGATCCAGGGGCAGCCACAGCTGCTCTGGGCACCCTGTGCCAGGGCCTCACCACCCTCACAGCCAAGAGTTCCTTCCCAATACCTAATCTAATCCTGCCCTCTGGCAGTTTAAAGCCACTGCCCTTTGCCATGCTGTGTCCTGCTCACTGAGCCATGGTGAAGGGCAGCAAAAGGTGTTGATAGAGCCAAAGAACCTCCAGACCTCACCTCCAAGAGCTCCCTCCTGATGAGAAGCTGCAGTGCTGCTCAGCAGCTCCACCCGTGGCTGAGTCACACCAGCTGCATGCCCATAGGGTGTCAGGAGGTGGCTTTTTGATCGTTTGAGGACTGCTCCTTCAGTGGGGAGCCTGGCGCAGGCTTTGTTCTCAACAACCTCCTCCCAGGAGTGGAGTCCCTGTGCTGTGACCCCTGGCAGAGCCTTCTGCTCGACGCCTGGAAGGAAGGGCAGTGGGGCAGGGAGATGCCAGCGTGTCTGGCCAGCGCAGCTCTGCAGGTCAAAAGGGCTCCTGCTTGACCCTTCCCGATACCATCTCTGCCCTGTTCCATCATCACCTTACCCAGAGAGCAGCTGCTGGACCAACCAGATCCAAACAACAACAGGTCCTACCCAACAGCCTCGTGAGAGGGCATGGGAGTAACTACAAACGCAGGGAGGAATGACTTTGTGCCACTGCAACTGCCTCCAGTTCCCTCTAGCTGTTACTCCCTTGGTGTCAACCAAACCTTCCTCTGACTTCTAGTCTTAATTAAATGTCCAATTTTATCCACTTGCTGCTCACAGCAGCGTGTTTCTTCAGCAGAAACTGCCCTTCTGCCCCTGCACCTTTTAGCCCCAGGTACCTTGAGAGCATCTGCATGTGCCCCCAGCCTCTGCCAGGCAAGGCTGAACCAGCTGACATGTGCGAAGCAGCACTTCCTTCTCTGTGCTCTCAAGTTTATTTATCCTTCACTTCCCCAGGTGACCCTGGATCCTCTTACTAACAAACAGAAGGCAAAAAAAAAAAGGCAGAAAACTTTTGCTTTCCATCTTATCTCATCTTAAATCCCCCTTGCTTACGGCTCCATCTCACTCCAGCACCGCACGGTCCTGCAACTCCCACCCGACCCCATATCTTGTCCCTGAATGAGGAGATCTTGCCCTTGAAGGAGCAAGCCGGGCCAAGCTGATTCCTGTGGTGTTTTACGACAGGGTGAAGCGGTAGAGTGCCCTTTATGGTGTTTTGAAAGGAAATTGTACAGGAACAATGTCCCGAGCAGCGTGGCTATTGAAAACCCCTCACAAAAGGAGTTTGCCACAAGAGGAAAAGCAGCTTAATCAGTCGAACTAATCACTGTAGGTGGTTGAGTGTCCCCGAGGGTCTGTAAAATTAAATATAATGGGAAAAGAAATATATCACAGCTTGCCTACGCTCCTCAGTGGAGCCGCCAGCGGATATGGGACGTTCCCTGCCTGGCCCCGAGCCCACCGTGACCGTCCTTTGGGCTGTCCCTAGGCAGAACCACCTCCTTGAAAGACCCAGGCCAGGGCCACATGGCTGGGCTGGGACGAGCCCCAGGAGGTTTCTCAGCAGTGCAGGCCGTGACTGGGGAGTGGGGACGGGGATGCCCACTCTGTGTGCTCACCCCAGATAACCCAGTGCGCGGCGTGGGCGTCAGCAGGAGGGTCAGTGGTGCTTACACAACCCTCCTGCTTCAGGAAGAGGAAACCGTCCCTGACAGCCACCCGGGGCTCTCCGGGGAAGGAGGATATTTCTGCCTCCCTCAGCTCTGAATCTAATTAAGCCCAGAAAACACACACACACACACACAAAAATAATCCAGACTGTTTTTTCCTGATCATTTAAGTGCAAAGCCAAGTTAACGTTAGGAAGTAAATAAATTCAGACAATGCTAGAGAAAACTTGGGGACATTTCTGTAATTCTGTCCTTGGAAGCTTTAAGTATTTGGGGCATGCTGAAGGGAGATGGGGAGACTCCTGAGCCTCTTTGCTCCCAGCCCCTTCCCTCCATATATAAGCCAGGAGGATCCATGCAGCCTTCTGCTGCAGCTCCCCACACAGAGGCTTTATGTAGGGTGGATTTCCCAGGTGCAGAAACACCCCTCTTAAAATCTCATCCAACAGGAGAAGGAGGAGACGACACAAAGCTCAGACACAACTTAAGGTGATGGTTCTTCACCAGAGGCTGGGTGTGATCCCCAACAATCCTGCTTGGGACAGGCAGGGCAGCCCCTCATGGCTTTGGTCACCCCAAAGCCTGAAGACACACCAGCTGCACAGAAGCAGCACAAGAGATTCCCACTTTTTCTACTGAAAAGAGGGATTCAGAAGCCTTTTGCAAAGAGGGGATTGATTAACTCTTAGGCTTTCACTCCATCCTCTGCAGGGCATGGGGCTGTTCTCTCTGCCATCCTCTCCTGTTCTTGCCCAAAGCCAAGGACCACCAAAGGCGCTGTGAGGTACCAGTCAGCATCTCTGCACACTCAAGGATTTGCTTTTGGTAAGGTATTCAGCCTGATTTGTCTTTTGAATCCAACAAGATCAACGTGATTTCAGTGGTGAAAACTTATTTTAAGACTTCCCCAACAACCTTTTCCTGGTCCTCAGGAAAACTTTCCCCCTCCTCAAGTGACACAGAACCATTCCAGTGCTGTTAACCAGAAGACCAAGAAGTAGGTACAACCCCACCTGTCTTAACCCATCGCAATTCCATGTATTCCCTAAATCCTATCTGCACTGGCAATGTTTTTTATCATTCCTACAAGGCTGAGCAAGCCTCTGTGCACGCATTTCCAGGCATTTTCAGGCCAAAGGATTTGGCCAGCTGGACTCTCCATCCCAAACACATCACACCAGGAGGCCATCGGAACTGGAGAAACCCTGTGCAACACAAAGTCAACTTGCAAGTTGCTTAACAAGTGGGGGTTTTCTGAACTTTTTGAAAAACAAGGGGCCAAACTCAGAGCCCACCTGCCCAAGGAGCTCACATCCCAGCACAGCTTGCACTCTTCTAGCAGAGAGGCACTGGGTTGGGAAAGGTCGGAGGAGAGGACTTGAGAAATGGGTCTGTCATGCCCCATATCCCACAGAATTTTTTTTCTTGCAGGAGAGGTCCTGCCACCACCCAGGAAAACTCCCTCCTTCCCTAGAGCTGGTTGCCTTTGGGAGGTCAAACTAAGTGGCCTTTGGTGCCTTTGGACATGGTACGAAAACACCTGCCTGTGCTGCTCTCCTTCCATGATCCCAGCAAGCAGTGATGCCCTCCACCAGTCTCATCAGGAGGTGGCAGTCACACCTCCTGACTAAGCCAGCAGAGAAGACACTGCCTGCAGGATTTCTGCCAGGAGAGGTGGGGAGGTTGATGCCTCTCCTGCTCTGAACATAAGCTCTTTGCAGGAAGGACCTCACCGCCTCCTGCAGGCTTTTACAACACCCTGTGCAACCAAACCCTCCAGCAGATGTGGCTCTGATGTTGACTGCTGTTATGGAAAATGTGCCCAGTTTTTTTAATGACATCTAATTCGCTCTTCATACCTATCTTATGCAACAAAGGAAGCATGCATCCATGGAAAAATCATAGGATCCCAGAATGATCTGGCTTGGAAGGAACCTTGAAGACCATGCAGCTCTAGAAGCAGGGACACTCGCCACTAGGCCACGTTACTCAGAGCCCCATCCAAACTGGCCTTGAACATTTCCAAGGATGATGCATCCACAAAAATGGAAAAAATTACTCGGGGAACATAAAAACATAGCACATATGTAAGGAGAGAGCTGTGGGGCTCTCTCATGGGGTTGCTTCTCCCTAAGAGAGTGCAAGGTGTGTGGCAGAGACCTCAGGGTAGGTGAGCTGTGCTCCTCCACAACCAGGGACAGCATTTCCCGAGGAAAGGTGACGGGAAGGAAGCAGGGACAGGCGCTATTTATAGCAGGGCCGGACACCAGCGTCATTCTGCATGCGAAACAAAAGGTGCTTTGCTAGCCCAAGACGTGTCCCCATCTGAATGTCACCGTCAGGGAGGCCAGAGAAGCCACACAGGCTCTGGGAGGGAACCAGTACCATTTGTAAGACCATCTGGGAAAAAAAAAAAAAAAGGCAGATTTCTGGGTACCAGTGTGCTTTGTCAGCTTTTTTTGTAGTAGCTGTGTTATATAAAGCTCCAGCCAACCCAAAGGTCACCTACAACCAGGCAAGGCCAGCTGGACCTGTGCATCGAGCAGAGGTCAAACTGGGGGTTGACACCTCGACCTGAGCTGGATGGCCACTTGTGAGGGTGACTCCTGTACCTGGCAGGAGGATGCCCACCATGGTCGCTGGAGATTTGTCAGCCTTGGATGAGGCAAGTGCTGGGCAGGGAGAGCCCATGCACCATGTACAGGCATTGTGGCGCCCAGGGAACTGCTTCAGGACTCAGCAGTTTCAGGAGAAGAGGAAAAGCTGCCCCATGAGAAGCACACCCAGGTGTGCCCAGGACTTGGGGGCCACACCTGCTTCTAACCAATTCAGGACAACGTCTTCTCTTCTTGCAAACCCGCTGCATGCCAGCCCTACTCCCATCCTTGGCTGCTACCAACCCCTTGCTAGGAAACCAGACCTTCTTCCCTTGGGTCCAGGCATCCAGAGCTGCTTCTCAGCCCTCTCCCAATCCATGCACCACCAAAAGGCCCTGCGAGGCCTGTCCCAAACCCCACTGCCTCTGATGCCCCATCCATACTCTTGCGATTCTGACTCTCTCCGTATCCAGATAAGGTTTTAAACAAAAAGCCTGTAACTCCCGGCTGTTCCGCCTGACATAAAATCTCACCCTGAGGAATTTTTATATCACCTGTGTGGCTCCACCAGCTCCGGAATGGAGCTTTTCTGCCCCAGAATGATGTCTGGGACATTAAGATAATAGCACTGCAATAAAGTGTAAACAGCTTTGTAGTCTGTGTTCTGATACCATCTGTGTTTTTTTCCTATTCCCTTTTTCCCCCCCTCCATTCCTGCCCTTTTCTCCCCCCTACTTCGGTCATGCTTTCCACGTAAAATAAACATTCTGAGAGCTAACTCAATGCTAGAAATCAATTCTAACGAGCAAGTGCTCTCTCGGAGCAACTCAAGTGACTCTAAAAGGACAAAACCTCCCTTCCTAGTCCCAAATGCACCACAGAGACAAGGGGACCCTGAAAACCCCCAGCAACACAAGTGGCACGGGGAGAGAGAGGCTGCTGAGGTTTCAAGCTGAAGGAAGGGGATGGGAACCATGCCTTTTCCTTTTAAATACTTACTTAAAAACCTGCTTTTTCACTCCAGCTCCCTCTACTCAGGCTTCTTAGCTTTTTCAAATTGAAAAAAATGTGGTTTTCTGGCTAAGCTTTGACAGCACTGTGGAGGACTTGGGCAGAAGTGCATACCCTCTGCTCTTTCCATTTTATTTCATTTGTGACTGCTTAGGGCTGAAGTGACCCCACGTCTCCTCTGGAATGATGCTGAATCAATTGGATTTTAAGGCTTTTTTCTCTTCTCCTGGGACACTATCCCAGTGCTACTTGGTCAGGGCCGTATCTCACCCTGTGATCTTCCAACCCCAGCCCAAAGCAGTTTCTTTTGCTATCTCTCCTTGCCATCTGTGCAGGAGGCAGGGATGCCCTGGGGGGCTGAATGCTTCTGTCTGTCGATGGCTTATCTGAAGGGACCAGGAAGAAAAAAAAAGAAACAGAAATGCACATCTGGTGTGTTCCCTCCCACCCCTCCAACTGGCAGGTTTTTTTTGGATGAGAGGGAAGAACCAACACACAGTGCCATGGTTCATCACAGCCTTGGGCATGAGGCTTCAGGGAGACGACCCCTTGGCCCTGAAGGTCTCCTCTCCCAGAAATCAAGCACCCTTTGTGTGGAAGACCAGAGATGGGAGCAGGACTCTCCCACCTCCACTGTGGTTCCTCAGAGGAGCTTAGCCCAGTGCTCCAATTAAGTCCACCCAGCTCAGTCTTGCAACACAGCAGACTTCAGCTTGGTTTTAACCATGTTTTGGTGATCACAGGGCTGCAACCCAGCTGAAATAAAACCTTTTTCCCCTGCCCCAAATCACAAGACTAGATTAGCTTTTGAACTGTGTACAGCTAAAAAGGAGGGAGTCCCCAAAAGGAGAGGAAACGGAGTTTGCTGCTGACAAACCATCCTGCCCACAGAAGAATGTTTCTAGGTTGCCTGAGAAAACCCTTTTTAGCTGTTTTTTTTGGTCACTCAGTGAAGTTTAGGAAAATCAAACCATGCAGAGTTAACTACGTCATAGCTGTTCATGAGACAAGAAGTGATGGGGAGATTTGAGGACACACTCCAAGGTGTCTGCAGGGCTTCACCAAAATTCCCCCCTGTGACAGCTCAGGCACAGACTTCAGTTTATTCTAGGAGAAAGCACTGGCCACTTTTTCTCCTGTTCAATCATCTTTCAAAGTCGTGGTTTTAGAACTGCTTTACTGCCCTGGGTGTGTTGTCTCAGCTGCAGTAGAACAAGTCAGCAGGAACAAAGCTGCATGTACAACTAACTCCCTTAGTCCTCGCTTCTTTTCCCATTTAACCATAGTCACAGTTCCCATCAAGGACTTTAGATGCCCTCATATAATTGAATACGCATTTTACACAATTAAATATCCAACTGACCCGATTAAATTAACTCAATGGATTGAAATCATCAATGCCACAGGAATTCAGCTGCCTGTACAGCACATCCCCTTCTTCCCGCAGACACCTGAGGCTGGCTGCGACCCCCTCTTAAACCAAACCATACCCGCTTTCCAGGCAACCCTGAAACTCAGCAAATAGCAAATTTTGCTCTTCTATAGAAAAAGAGAGCACAAATCCCAAGGACTCGAGCTTTAGCTTGCCAGCTGTCTCTTTGAGTACAAGCTGGGGGGATCTGGATATGCAGGAATAAGTACAAGGGGAAGAAAAGGTCCTTAAGGTACTCCTGGAGCAATGCAGGACACATCCCAAAATATTTCCAGGATGTTAGTGCTCAGATAAGAGTTTATGCATCAACCCTGCTGAACAGCAGCACTGTCCAAAGACTCACCACGAGGCAGTTGAGGAAGGCGTGCAACGAAGAAGAGAAGGTTAAAAAAAAACCCCAAACACTAAATGGCTTTCACCTACCTCCGGTCGTTCCTCCTCCTTCTGAACAGTTTTTTGGTGTGTGCAATTTCAGCTTCATGAGGCAACAAATGGTAACCCTGTAAAACAGAGGGAAAAGCAGCCATCAGCTCCAGGAGCCATCAACATGCAAGGGGTCAGAGAGGGGACAGAGCTGTACACCCAGCAGGAGAGCATGGTAAAAGGAACAGCTCCCACCCAAACATCCTTACAACATCCCAGACCCATCCCAGACAAAAGCAGGTCTGAAAATCCACAGACGTGTTGTGCCCTCTCAGGGCCGTTGCAAGGAGCGAGGAATGAAGTTGTCTGCAATTTCTGTGTGGGAGGAACCACACAGGGCAAACAACTGGATCACATATGTGTAAATCCCATACACACCACACACAAGGAATTCACCCACTTCACACATGACACTGTGCACCTAAACCACCCAGTTTCCCTGGGCTGCTTCCTTTGTATATTTATCCAAAACTCAGCTGAAAAAATGTCTGTAAAGGAGGATGCTCAGCATAGTTTTGAGGATACTGGGGGAAGCCAACAGGAGCCACAGCTGGCAGGTCTGTTGGGGCTGTGCCCTCAGCCAGTAGGGAGGGAACCACCACAGCAGTGATGCCTTGAGTGGCTACCTAGAAACAGAGACCAGACAGGAATAAGGGAATAAAGGTAGGTATTTATTTGAGAGGCCTTCAAAGGTACACCCTGGGGAGCCAGAGGCTACTTCCAAAATGGACCCCAAGATGGACGATGAGTCACGAGTTCTTCCCATTTCTATAGGTTTGGTCCATTTGCATATCAGCATAAATTTGCCAATTAAAACTTTAGCTAATCATGTAATTTCTTCAATTTCTCCACCTCTCTAGGGGCCCTCTTTTGGGCCTGGGAAAATCTGAGTGTCCTTGAACANGGACAATCTGAGTGTCCTTGAACAGCAAGCTCAGAGAAGCTTTGTTATGTCTGTCTGGCCTAGGAGAGCAGCTCACGAGTGACAAGAAACTTCAGAGTCACACTCTGGGCAATACAGGATTTGAAAAATATAAAAGTTAAAACCTAATGCATCAGCAGGAGCACCTCACTGAGCCTGTCCACCACAAAAGAGTCAGCCCACGCCACCCCTGCAGCAAGGACAGGTGGGATCCACCTTGCAGGAAACAACTGAGGACAAGGATGGTAAATCATGTGACCAAGCCCAAGATGAAGGAGGATAGATTTAGATGAGATACTAGGAAGAAATTTTTTACTAGTAATTAAAAAGGAAGTCTTTACTGTGAGGGTGGGCAGGCCCTGGCACAGGGTGCCCAGAGCAGCTGTGGCTGCCCCTGGATCCCTGGCAGTGTCCAAGGCCAGGCTGGACAGGGCTTGGAGCAACCTGGGACAGTGGAAGGTGTCCCTGCCCATGGCAGGGGGTGGAATTAGACGATGTTGAAGTCCCTTCCAACCCAAACCAATCTAGGATTCTATGATTCCAAGACAAGGCAGTGGAAGAGCTGTATGTAACTCCAGCTGCTGCCTTTCCAGTGCCCTCCTTCCACTGAAGGTGCCGACTCTGACGTGGTCTGTTCATCTGATAAGGGGGCTGCTGTATTTACCATCCTACTATGGGCATGACGAGGCTTTGTTAGTGCTCACACAGAGCTCTGAGGTTCCTGGATGAAAGGCTCTACGTAAGTGCAAAGTATTATTTATTTTCCAGGGACCACAGAGCTGTCATAACCGTAATGAATTTTATTTATGCAGTACTGTCCTTCCCCAGCTGGCAATAAAAGCCCTGTAAAAGTTGCTCCTTTTATTTCCATCGCAATCTATCTCAGCCGGGAGCTCCAGCCACTGCTGGGAATCACCACGTGCGACAGGCCATGAGGGAGCAGCCTGGGCAAGGGCAAGGGCTGGGTGGGGATGTGCCTCATCCAGCAGCAGCTTTGTGACAATGGCATGACAACATAACACACTGACTTCAGAAAAAAGTCCCTCTCTCTTTGAGTGAAGAGCCTTTGGAAATGACAGCTGATTTTAGTAGATAACAGTATTTTGAGTTTCTCTGGTGGAAGACGTAATGGAGGAGAAAGGTTGCTGTGGATGATGATGAGTTTAGGCCAGAGAAGGCACTGCCAAGTCAAGGACAGATGGTTTATCGTGACGATCCATCCTGACCATTGCAAAAAGCCTGGAGAAACTGCTGCTGCAGCAACCCTACAGCTCCCATGGCAGCTGGAGCCTTCCCATACAGAGAGCTTCACTCCTCCAGACTTTAAGGCATAAGGAACTCACCGAACTAAAATATAAAACCATTACAAAAAGTCCAAAGGAGAGCTACAATGATGGTGAAGGGTCTGGAAGGGTCACACGATAAGTGTCTGAGGTCACTTGGCTTGTTCAGCCTCGAGAAGAGGAGGCTGAGGTCAGACCTCACTGGGGTCTGCAGCTCCTCCCAAGGGACAGCTCCAACCTCTGCTCCCTGTGACAGGGACAGGACCCAGGGAACGGCTGGAGCTGTGCCAGGGAGGTTTAGGTTGGAGATCAGGGAAAGGTTCTTCCCGCAGAGGGTGCTGGGCACTGCCCAGGCTCCCCAGGGAATGGCACGGCCCCGAGGCTGCCAGAGCTCCAGGAGTGTTTGGACACGGCTCTCAGAGACAGGGTGGGATTTCTGGGGTGTCTGTGCAGGGCCAGGAGCTGGACTGGATGATCCTTGTGGGTGGCTCCCAACTCAGAACATTCTAGGATTCCGTGATTCTGTAATAGCTTAGAATCACAGAATCCCAGAATGGTTTGGATTGGAAAGAACCTTAAAGATCATCCAGTTCCAACCCACCTGCCACAGGCACGGACACCTTCCACTGGACCAGGGTGCTCATGCTGAAACTTCTTCATTACTGAGGGCTGTGGTTTGAGTGTTCCTCATCACTCATTTTCCCAACCATTTATTTTCACTGAATGCACAGGAGGAGCTCGATATCTCTGAGATCTCCGTTCCTCTGAAAAATTACTTGAAATTGGCCAACAGATAACAAATGGAAGAAGAGAATAACAAATGGAGAAAAGGAAGGGAAGGAGGAGACACACACAGCCCAATCCCGTCAACGGAGCTAGTTTAGGAAATGAGGCTAAAAATAGTACAATAATTAGTGAGGCTGTTTCTAAATGTTGCACTACCCCAGCAGGCTGACACTTGGGGTGTTTTCAAGAATTTAAGCTGCATTGCAGACACATGTGCAAATACAATTACCTTGGAAAAATGAAACTATCTCCACTCCACACAAGGACCAATTTCCTCTAGTGAAGCCCTCATTAAAGCCTCAGGAGCTGCCTTTCTGCTCTTTCCAACTAGAAACCATACGTACAGTGGTGCATTCCTGCATGTCCTCCTTGCAGAGAATCCCTGTGCTTCCTCAGACTCTACCCACCAGCAGCTGACGTCAGCAGGATGAGAGATGAATTAATTACATGGGAATAACTTCCTAATCCAAGGAGCACTCCTGGACACCGCCTGTGCCTGAACAGAGGAGAACTCTGTGTCCCCATTTAGGAAAATCAAACATCTCCCTTCTCCAGCCGAGCAGTTCCCTTCCTCAGTCCTCATCATGAGACAATGTTTTGGAAAAAAACAGTCACCGATCCCTACTCTTGTCTATTTTAGTGCCTAAACAAAGCTAAATTTGGAAGGGAGAAAAGTTGACCTTTTTTTTTTTTTTTTTTGTTTT
>VXAZ01003151.1:119907-149568 GCA_013399875.1 Gymnorhina tibicen
TTTTTTGTGCAGCGAACTGATGTAAAAGGAAATATCAGCAACTTGCAAGTAGGGCGGAGTGGCTGGAGAAGACCAAAGGTGATGGGTGGGTGGGGACAGAATCCCAAGGGCATGGTGAGAGCTTTGATAGCACAGCTCTCGTCTTGAGGCTGCTGCCCACCACAGGTCATGCAGGACAGTCGTGGAAGTGCCTTCAGCAGAGCCAGCTCACTGAGGACAACGGGGATCTGACATGCAGCTCTTCCACCTTTCAGCAGAGACGCTCCTTGTGAAGCCCAAATCCCCGGACAGAGCCAAAGGGAAATGTCTCTCAAGGTAGAAGACCACCCTCTGCTCTGCAGTGGGTCTACAAGAGGGATGGGTTTTTCTCCTGCTTTGGCCAGAAACACCATCAAACTCAGGTGCTCAGGGTTTTCACAGGCAGGTTTGCAACTCCCCAGTGGGCAGCAAAATCACGTTTGGTCTCCTTCCCGCATGGCTTTTATTTTGATATTTATTCACAGGTTGCTGGAGAAGGTAACAAATCAGTATTTCAGTGCTGCTGGTTCTGAAAGCGAGGGGTGTGGGAAAAGCAAAGCATAAGGAGCCCACGGTCACAGGAAGGATTGCTAACAGGGCTAGTTTTCAATTTTGGAGCTAAACACTCTGTGGTTTGCATGGTGGGAAGCTTGGAGTAGAACCTGAGACACCCATGGGACTTCTAATGCACATATGTTCCAATTTAAATCATAAACACACATGCTCTAACAAGAAGGGCCAGAAGCTCTGGAAAAGAAGGGTTGTTCAGGAATGGTCTGCCCTCTGGGCCAGCCCCCAAGAGATCAGCTGTGTTGTGACGTGCATACACATTTTTAGATTTTTTGGGGAAAACAACTTTTGGAGAAGGTGATGTCTGGCAAGCTCAGGTGACTCTCATATGGCCAGGGAAACCTGTCATCTACTGGAATTGCTGCAAACAGAGGTCACAGGCAGCAGGTTTGAAGGCCACGTGTCTGTCCAAGCTTCATCCCTGTCCACCTGCATGTGTGATTCCAAAAAGCTGCCCCCGAGACACACTTACATCAAAGTTTAATGGAAGAACAAATAAAAAGCTTTCAAGATCTCGCTGGCACTCTGCAGCAACCCAAGAGCCTCCACCTCTTCCCCCACTGATACCTGCCCCTCCCCAGCAACATCCCTCTGCAACACCCCACACCCCAGCCCAGTAACCTGCGGGATGCTGGCTTGGGAGGGACATGAGGAAGAGGGGCAGGAACAGAGGAGGGAAATGGTTGGGTTTAGTGCTACAAGAAAGACTGCTACGATTTTTCTCATGCTTCCTTTGCAGCAGGATTATCTGAAGAAGTTGGAGGAAGGCACCAGCTTTGCCTGTTTTACTGGGGATAATAAGTTTGTAGAATCTTAGAATGATTTAGGTTGGAAGGGCCTTAAAGACCATCTAGTTCCACCCCTCTGCCAGGAATGGGGCAGCCACAGCTGCTCTGGGCACCCTGTGCCAGGGCCTGCCCACCCTCACAGACAGGAATTCCTTCCCAATATCCCATCCAGCCCTGCCCTCTGGCACTGAGAAGCCATTCCCTGGGTCCTGTCCCTCCAGGCCTTGTCCCCAGTCCCTCTGCAGCTCTCCTGGAGCCCCTTCAGGCACTGCCAGGGGCTCTGAGCTCTCCCTGGAGCCTTCTCTTGTGCAGGTGAGCACCCCCAGCTGTCCCAGGCTGGCTGCAGGGCAGAGGGGCTCCAGCCCTGGGAGCAGCTCCGTGGCCTCCTCTGGACTGGCTCCAGCAGCTCCAGGTCCTTGTGCTGCTGGAGCCCAGGGCTGGGGCAGCTCTGCAGGTGGGGTCTCACCCGAGCGGGGCAGAGGGGCAGAATCCCCCCTCCCCTGCTGCCCACGCTGGGGCTCAGCCCAGGGCATGGGGGGCTCAGGGCCGGGGCAGGTCCAGCCTCTCCCAAGTCACAATTTGATAAGCAGGAATGAGGCAGAGCTTTTTGCTGCCGCTGGTTCTTCTGTGACCACCCTGAGGCAGCAAATCACAGCAACTCCTTTGGCATCTGACAACAACAGCCTTAAAAAAGAGATAGTCCTATCTGGGACCAACCTGCACCCTCCCTCCTCCTCCTCGACTGCTGCACTTCCCAACTGCAGCTGTTGCCTGAGGTGGCTGAACTCATGGGTGTTTCACAAAGATTCGAGGGGCCTCTAGGGGTTTGGGTTCATTGCTTCATCCCTGTGGTTTTACAGCCTGACTTTCAGATGTGAAACCTCAGCCCACAAAGCAACCGTCTTCACTCGTAACAACTTATTCAGCCTCTTTCACAGACATTCCCCATGCAGCACAAACACCCCCAGCCTGTGATCGCCAAGCAGGTGAAGACACCTGAACAGGAAACAGCAACACTGAAACCCTGAGTGAGAACAGAAGGCTGAGAAAAGCACCGGACTGATGGAAAAAAACTACGCTCAGGTGATGAGAGAAAGAAATGCTCCAGCCACAGCATGGGATCAGTCCTGCTGGAGCTTTATCTCAAGAGCCTTTTGTGCCCTCAAGAAACATCCGCCCTTCCTTATCTTAAACAAATGGTTGCAGAAGGCCTGAACTGAACAAACAGGTTATTAGGCCTGAGGTAGGAGCTGGGAGTTTCGCTGGGTTTTATTGCACACAAAGTTCAGGGTGGGATTTATTTTCTGGGGGAGTGGGAAGGGTGAGGTGGGGCTGGGATCACCGAGGACACCCCATCTGCCCGTGCAAAGGGAACAACAGAAATACCGAAGGGAGTGTGGAAAGATAAATACATTGTGGTTCCAGAAACGATCAGCAGAAACCCACCCAGTGAATTGCAACACCCCGCAACAAGGCTGTCATCTGCCTATAGGATGGATTGTCCAAGGCAGGGAAGTCCAGGACGGCACAGAGCTGCAGATATATTTAACTTCTATTGTGCCAGTCCCGTAATCATGGTGTCTATGGGGTTCAATGTGCCAGTATATTCAGTACAACCACCCCAGCCAGTCCCTTGCACATGAAAAACACGGCAAAGGTGCCACTGGCAGCATCCCCATCACCTCAATCCACCCAAGGCGTTTCTGCTGGAGGTGATTTCAGTGGAAGGTGTCCAAGCCCATGGCAGAGGCTGGAACGAGATGAGCTTTATGGTCCCTTCCAACACAAACCATTCTGTGATTCCGTGATTCAGTGATACACCAACACCTGTAAGTCCTGTGGGCGCTTCCAGCAGAGCTCTCCCCGCAGAGGCCACTTGCTTCTTTCTCTTCCCACGGCTTTGGTCTGTCACCCATGAGGGGAATTTTTTACATCTTGAAAGGAGAGAACTGAGGCACAAACCTAAGCCTTGACCTGGTCTGAAGGCCATGGAAGGACACCAAACACTGTCAGGAAGCCACACAGAAATTACTTCCTCTCTGTTAAAATGTAAGTGATAAATCTGTTACTTTAAATTGCAAGCTATTCATATTTTCCTGTAAGGTGCTTACAAGAAGAGTTGCTTCTGAATAAGCAAGCAGCTGGTGCTCAACATCTAAGGAACAGAAAGAGCAACCCTTTCGCAAAATACTCCCCACACAAGATAAAAGGCAGGTAAACCCTTACAGTACTTGATGGTTATGGCTCTACCATCCTTCCTCACCTACAACACAGCACATGTGGGTCCTGGCAACCTCAGAGGACA
Organism: Gymnorhina tibicen; assembly: GCA_013399875.1. Classification (NCBI taxonomy): domain Eukaryota; kingdom Metazoa; phylum Chordata; class Aves; order Passeriformes; family Artamidae; genus Gymnorhina; species Gymnorhina tibicen. The sequence goes on from VXAZ01003151.1 coordinate 123,589, forward strand.
CCTTCTTCAACCCCAGTCAGGAGTCAGGGCTAAATTAAACTATAGGATTGACGAAGAAATTAATTTCCAGCCATCTGGGAGCTGGAAAAGGAGCAAAACTCTCCGGGTTTTGCCACCACTGATCTCTAAGAAGTTCTGTTCTGAAGAAGAGATGCTCTGTGGGACCTTGACATGAGGATGTGCTGGCCCCGTGAATCATGGCACAGTGCAACATACCCCAGAGAGGAGCTCCAGGGGCATTTGGACAACACTCTCAGGCCCAGGGTGGGATTCTTAGACCTGTCCTGTGCAGGGCCAGGAGCTGGACTTTGATGGTCCTTGTGGGTCCCCTCGAGCTCAGGTCATTCTAAGGTTCCGTGATTCTAAGCAATTGCATGGGAGATGTCCCAGTTTGGAGGATTTCCTGGTTAACTGCATCTTTGGAGTGTACACCATAAATCACAGATTGCCACCAAAGGCTGGACGTGTAGCTGCAGCACACATCTCAGTGATGAGCACCTTGGAGGAGACCTCTGCCAAAAAAAAAGGGTGGGATTGCTGTGACTGTGATCAGGATGGTCACAGCTAAACATCACTCTTTAGTTATCATTAAAAACACCTGCAGTATTCCCTGCAGGGCTCTGCCCTCCCCTGGGGTTGTGCCCCAAAGACACAACCTCCTGGATTCCCACTTGCTGAGTGTGAATGCTCTGGTGCACACTTCTCACAGAATGATGGGTGTTTGCACGAACCACAGACCCTACACATGCAGTCCTAGACCCAAAGAAGCATCATTCAGACGACTGTTTTCCTGGCACCTCTCCCTGGCGTTTGTTATTGGCTCCTGGCAGACAGCAGACACACAGCTAGAGGCAAGACAGCGTTGGAAATGGCACGAAATACTTGGTGGCAGCTGAGCTGTCCCACCTCGTCCCTCTGCAGCCAGCTGTGGGATGACACAAAACACACTGAGAACAGCAGAACAACCCAGCATGAAACTCCCAGTGCGGGGTGAAGGATGCAAATGCAATTAAAGCATTAGAATAATTAGGCAAAGCATCCCAATTAAAACATGGCCTGAACCTTCCTTGACGCCTTCTGCTGATTACTGACAGCGCGTTTTCCGGGTTCTATTTTTAACTCTTGGCCCCTGAGCTCCTGAATTATACATAATTCAGAGATAATAAAACTTTAAAAACCAGGACAAAGTCTCCTAGGAGGAACTGCCTCTGCAAACACACACGTTCACACCAGCACAACCAGGAGGGGCAGCAGGAGAAGCCCAACCAGGCCCAGCCAAGGCAGGGAGATGGGGACAGGCTGGAGACACTGCTGCACTGAGACAGGGTGCTCCAGACACGCCGACACGGACACACGGTGCCATAGGAAGAGTATAAATAACAGACAAAAGAAATCCCCTTTTGTTACCAGAATCCGCAAATCCCAAATCAGTTACAAGCTGACTTAGGAAATGGAGCTTTTTCCCATGTTGTAGCAAAATGGGAACAATACTTTGCGAGTGGAAGTAACTCTAATTGTCTTAACTGATGTTATTTTAGTGTTGTTTAGGTTTATTGTTTATTTGTATGTATTTCCTCTACCCTGGTCAGGCTTAAAAACAAACTGTACTGTCAGCAGTAAAGCATCCCATCCATAAATAAATACATTTATCCAGTTAAGTATAGATATAACCACACCATTGCTTGGAGTCCTTAAATGCAGAATATTTAAAGAATCACTAAAATAAATTGCATTGATGACCTGGATTTGCTTTTCCCTGGAAAAAGGAGCCTTTTTCAGCTAATATTGGGAATAAATACTGCCCACATCACTTATGACCGGGAGGCACCACACAGGCTGTTTGGTTTGTAGTCTGTCCAGGTAGCCCACACTGAGAAAGGGCTGCACTACTCTGAAAAGCTTTTCCTACATTTTCCTTGGCTTACACTAGCGTGGGGGTGAGGGAAGAATGGCTTTACTTGGGCCTTAAGAGTGTTATGAGGTTGCTATTAGAATATTTATAATTTGAGCTATTTCAGTCCCTCTGGGACCTCACTTTTCTTCAAAATACACATTTCCTCTATATTTGTCATCTCCCCCAGTCTGGTTTTTCCTCTCCCTTGTTCTCTTTGAAGCCCACCACCCCGATCTGTGCATCTTGGTGTGCTGTTTGACCACATCTCTCCAGCTGAGACAAAGTGAGGTGGGATGGCAGGAGGTCCCTCAACACCTCCCCACCGTTCCATCGTGGTGGGTGGTGTCACAAGGAGGAGACCTACAGGCAGAACTGGGATAAATTTTTAAGGTAACCTATAAACAGACCTGACAGGACCTCAGGGAGTTTAGGAACCTCTGAGCTGGAACCTTTCTGTGCTACCCTCAGTGTTGGTACAGCCTCCTCTGGCCAGGTGTGCTTGAACCTCAGTGTTGCTCCCAGGTGAGAAGGGCTGCATCCAAGGATATTTTCATTTCACCATTACTATTAAAAAAAGGTGTGTTTTCCATGTCCATCTGTGCAATCCCCCAGAACCAGGCCTCCACTCATCATCTTTTAGGCGGACCAGGGTTTCAGCCTGAAGGAGCTTCAGATCGTGCAAGCTCCTGGGATTTGGGACAATGATGAAACCCCTTATTTACAGAGTGACAGCTTCACAGCCTTACACACAACGGGTGGCTTCTCTTTTCTTTCACCATGGGTAGATCCAGAGGCACTAGAAGAACTTTCTCAGTGCTCAGTCCTTGGCAATTCCTGCTGGACACCTTCCAAGTGCATCAAGTTTTTCAACACCGTAAGATTACAAGCAGTACTTTATAATTCAACAAGCTTTTTTTTTTTTTTTTTTCACATGATCCATATCCCTGTGATCCATACACTGCACTACCAAAGCAAAAGGGAATTTTGGCATCAACTTGAATATGGTCATGGTGGTGGCAGTCCCTCTTGGCACACCAGTGGATGTTTCTCACAGATCTCCATGGCCGAAACATGGTCCTTTCCTTTTCCAAGTCCCTCGTGTTGTGCTGGAAACATTCTCACACAACAGATATGCCTGTTTGCAGTTGGCTGAACAGAGAGCCAGTGCACTTTCCTCAGGACTATGCCACCAAGAGATGTCTTTTCTCCTCTGTGAAGTTGCTGCTTAGTCTAGTTTAGCCCAGAGAGATCACATCAGGATCCCATGTCTCAGTCACCCTAGCTTGGAAAATATCCCAATGTGCACATGCCAATTTAATCCCATAAAAGCCTTACTCTTCCCTTTGAAAAGTGCCAGTCCTTCATGGGAGTGTGGGCTGTGCAACACAAGGATCTGACTTGCTCCTTGCCAGTTTCCTGGCAGCTTGTACCCGGGGAGAAGAAACTGCTCCTTGAGTGTCTGTCTGATCCCTCCCAGGATTTTTCTTTTATGCACTGAGGATCTAAGATTCCTCCAGCTGTAATGGGCTTTAATGCAGGGAAAAGCTCAGAAAACAGGATGCACTTGCCACAGAGTATCAGTCATAGCACATCACGTGTTAGTTAAGCTGGTGGTTTTTCACTGATGTTCTGCAGACCTCTGGGAGCCACAGGCTACTTTGAGCAGTAAAACAGGGATGAGTAAGAAAGGCATGTTTGTAGCTGCTTTACAGCGGTGTCCAAATGTGACACTGCACATGGATCTGGCATCTCCACCAAAAAAAGAATCCTCAAAAACTGTTTTCTATCCAAATGATAAGAGGACAGGCAGCAGGATGGCCACGTCCCTTCTCCCAGGTCTTGCAAAGTCTGAATCTCAAACACGTCAACTCCAAAGACTGTGGCATCATTCAAACCTCAGCTTTCCTGCCAGAGAAAGTGTAAGTTACAGCTGCTTTTGTAAAGGACTACCAGGCGCTGGGTGAAGCCTCTCCAATTAATTTCACATTGGTCACAAGGACGCACCTTCAGGTGTTTTATCAGATCCAAGTGGGGACAAAAAAGATGAGATTGAGGTTGGATGTTAGGGAAAAATTTCTTCATGGGAAGGGTTGTCAAACATGGAAACAGGCTGCCCAGGGCAGTGGTGGAGTCCCCATCCCTGGAGGGGTTTAAAAGCCGTGTGGATGTGGCACTTGGGGACATGGGTCAGTGGTGGCCTGGGCAGTGCTGGGGGAATGGTTGAGCTCGATGGTCTTACAAGTTTTTTCCAACTTAAACCACTCTATGATTCCATAAGAATCCACACCAAAACTCAAGAAACCACACAACTGCTGGATACATTTTCATATGTCAAGTGACCAACACCAAAGACCTTGCTTACTGGTATGTCTTGGGTCACATTGCTCCTCCTCACTACAGTTTTTTAATCTGCTTTCTAATCTCCTTGATGCCCTTGTAGCTGGCAGAATTGGGTCTGTGATGGGCACAGCTCCAGAAGCTGAAAAGAGTCTGAGATAGTGGCCACCAAGACTGGAACGGGCAATGAACAGAACGGGGCACGACAGGAAAACTGCAGATGCACTTTGTGATGAGCAACTCGGAAGGAGACATCAAGCTGCTTGCCACCAGAAAGGTGGCAATTTTGGCAACCAGGACATCCACCATGTCCATTCATCAGCTCCCTCCTCTGCCTGGGACGCCTGCCCACCACCATCAGCACCACAGCCACAAGCATCCTACAGATGCTCTGCCTCCAAAGTGACTCTGAAGTCACAGACGGACCCCATGGGAGCTCCAGGATGCAAAATGAGGTCTCCCAAGCTGCACTCCATGCTCACCTGGGTAGATCTCCTGTGGCCTTAAATTAGGTAGACAAGTATCTCAGCGAAGTGGTTTTAGACATCCTCACTGGCATTCTCACATAGCTGAAGGAGGGTGGATTTAGGTAAGATATTAGGAAGGAATTCTTCCTTTGTGAGGGTGGTGAGGCCCTAGCATAGGTTGCCCAGAGAAGCTGCGGCTGCCCCATCCCTGGAAGTGTCCAAGGCATGGTTGGATGGGGCTTAGAGTGGCCTGGTCTAGTGGCAGGTGTTCCTGCCCATGGCAGGAGGTTGGAATGAGATGGTCTTTAAAGTCCCTTCCAATCCAAGCCATTCTGTGATTCTGTGATATTGCTCTTTTCCCTCTTCATTTACACCCATGTACAAGATGCTAAAGGCACATGGGGTCCTTCCTCCTGCCTGCATCTCTGCTGGGATTGGAGACAACCCAGCAACTCAGGATCTCTCAAGCCTGCCCTTCCCAAAACCAAGTCATCAGACATCTGTGACTCTGTGCTTGGCAGCCTCAACCTTTCTCTCCTTATCATTGCCAGAAATTACTCATTTAACATCCCTGGCCTTCTGCCAGCATGAGCGCGGTGCAAGGAGCAGAACCATCTCCTCTGGTCCTCCTGTGAACCAAAGCAACAAAAGTGAGGCTCTTACTCAAGCAAATTAAAAAAAGAAAAAAATTCCCACCAGCTAAGAAAAGCTGGAGGTTAATATAAATTCCATGGGTTTGAGGGGGAAACGGAGCTGCATTCAAAGACTTGATGGCTAACCACGCTTCCTCAGTCTGGCAACTGCCTGCTCCCCCAACAGAGTTATTGAGAAAGTAAGATGAGCACTGTATTTGTTCCAGCTGCAGATTTCCCTTAACCCCTGGTAGTGGTGTTTTCAAAAAACACAGATCTTATTTTCTGATGGTGGTTTTTCATTTTTGTGCGTGCCATGGCTATGGTTATTAGCTTTAAGTGCTGTCATTTGTAGATTAAAACTGAAGAAAAAAACCCCCGTTGCCATTCTAAGAAGTCCAGGCTGGATGAGCAAAACGGAGGATTAGAAGAAGGCTTTCAGGAATTAGCTTGGAACAGGAAAGAAGAAGATAAAGCCATTATAAAAGCTTGTGCTAATACAGGAGTCCTTTTTGTTGTGTTAATGCAGCCACACAAATTCCTATGAAGATTTATTAGTCAGGTCATAGAATCTGCTCTCCTTCCTTCTTTGATGATAAAATCAAGAATATTTTCCTCCACTAACACGCTCCTTTCTCTCAACCGAGAGGAAATAAATTATATACTTTCCCAAGACTGTGTTTGTGATATACAGAGGGTTACAGGTGAGGCTGCTGCCTTCAGAACAGAGAAACACAGATGCTGAAATTGAGGTACCTGTTCAGAGGTCACGCTGTTTGGATGCTCCTTGCAAGGTGAGCATAGCCCCAGGTCTGTGGCACCCAACACGGAATAACTTGATGGAGCTGGGATACACAGCGCTGTCCCCTTCCAGCATCCCAGACCTGCCACGGCACCCGCTGTCCCACGGAACTTCAGTCCAGTAAAGCACTTACTTTATGCGATTCTGCTCCTAAGTCTGCTATTTGCCTTGGCCTGCAGCCAGCCAAGCACTTAGGCACATGCTTAAACTTAAGCACAAGAGTAAACAGATTGAAGTCAGGGGGACTTAAAATTAAGCACATATTTCAAGGATTTGCTGGATAAGGGCCTTAACCCTGGTGTGCAGCATTTAACTGGGATGATTCCCAGCTGATTAGCTCCCCCTTTTCTCCAACCTCCCCTCCACTGGGCCGGGAAACAAACGGTTTCTGTTTTGCCACCATGCTAAGGGCCCGGCTTTAAAGAAACCTTGTCAAGCCTCCAGGCAACGCATGTCTTTCTTTAATTACACCTGCCTGTGAAATACCTTCCAGAAATCCCCACCCAAACAAAGCCTCAGGAAAGGAAATAACGGAAATTCTTGATGGTTTCCACGGGGGAAGCGATCCTAACCAGTGAGACGATGTGCACGTAAGATGAGGCTGATGACTGTTCCTACTGTACGCAGCTCCTGGCACGGGGAGACTCCTTAAAGCTCCAGCAGAAACGCCCAGCTACCTCAGCCCTCACCTCCCAGGGCAGGATACTCCCTGAACCTGTCCCCTGGACATGTCTTTCTGCATGAGTTAAGATCTGAAAAGCCATCTGGTGACCACACAGGGGAAAGAAGAGAGATGTGGCAACACAAAATCCATTAAACCATCCCACAGCAAACTGCAGCACCCCAGTGGGGAATCTTTCAAGATGCCAAACAGCTTCCAAAGGGCTGGAGGTCACTTGCAGGAGCGGGGTATGTTTTGCCATTCAATGCCCTTTCATATGAGCTTTTAAACCTTGTTTCAGTTGCATCTACCCATGGTAGGACCTCGGTGGCTGTGGGTAGGTGGGCAGGTCTGGCAGAGTGAAAGCCCTCTTGGCAAACAGGCAGCCACCCCAAACAGGCATCACAGGCAAGTCTCGGAAGACATGGACAAAAGAAACAAGCAGAAGTTTGGAAACCTGGACACAGAAGACAAATATTTTCTGTCAATTTCTTTGAAAACAGGACTGCTCCCATCAAGGAGCAGCAACTTGCCTGGACTTGACAGTGGACTAAGGGACCATCACCAAGTCCCACTCCCATCCCTTAAGTGTCCCCATAGAATTCACTTCTAACCATCCTCTGCTGCGTTACCCTCTGCTTCTGAACAGCCAGTCCTTCCCACCAGGGCTTTAACTTCTGATTTACCCGTACTAAACACAGCAAAGGCACCAAATAACCGAGTGCCTTTGGAAAAGCACTTGTGAAAGACGCCTGGATTCCGCCATCCAAATTGCAAATCACTCTAAGTGACCACTAAATCATCGATTTTCACATGCAGAAAGACTTCTGTGCTGCCAAAACACCTTGTCTTTTAATCCAACCTCATGTCAGGAAAATTACCTTAGATCTCCCAGAAGAGCACAGCTACCAGCTGCTGTACTGCAGCCTTGCCCTTCCTGAACCAACAACTCTCAGAAGTTGAGGACTTGCAGAATAAATTCAAGTCCTGCCTTGTATGCAAATCATGCCAGGAAAAGATGCAACAAGTAGTAGCCAAACAAGGCAGTTTTCTTCTCCTTCAGACAGGAATGTCAGGATGGTCAAGTAGTCCCAGAACCCCACCTCTAACTCAGCAGGTTCCCAGCCTTAGGTACACTTGTAACCCTTGGTGCTACTTTAATTTTGTGGCCTCACTGGCCATGGGCAGCTGGGCACTGGTTCTTTGGAATATCAGCAAAGGAGCTGTATCTTGGAATTCTGTCACACTTCACCTGCCCTCCGCCAAGGTCAACAGTGTGATTATCACTTATACTTGGAAGCACCACCAAAATCCTGGAGCTAGACTCTGTCTGGAGAGATCACAGAGCTGCTCCAGCACCTATGGGAAAAGGCTGAAAGAAGAACCTGCAGCTTGCTTGCTTTTACCTTCAAACACGGGCATTTGCAGAAAAAGAAAAGCATTTAAATAACAAATCTGTTTCCCTAAGCACTTAAAAATGGAACTACAAATGGCTTCCCTTTCAATTAAAAGTAAGTGTGTAGCACATGTAGTCCCAACACTGTGGCACAGCCAAGAAGGGCGGGGGCGAGACCCTGAATTCCACCCTGGCCATGAGTGTTCTCGCCATTTCCTCAGAATTCCAGGCAAGACACGGGACAACTCTCCCCCACCTCTGACAGGCCTTCATAACCATGTTTGGTCTCGCTTCAGCTCTTGTAGCACTTGCAGGAGAAGAGGAGTTTCCACCCGCCCGCCCTGACGAGGCGGGCGAGGAGAAAGAGGAGCCGGCGCGGCGCTCCTTGGATCATGTCAGGTCGCACGTACGTTTGAAGTCGGCCACCGCGTTCTCAGCGGCCAGGAGCAATCTCGCAGCGGCTGCTTCCTCCGCCGCTCGCAGAGCTGATCCTCAGGAAAGCTCTGTAGTGCGAGGAAATCCTGGCCATCGCCAGCGAAGCGTTATCAACACGGCAAGGAGATAATAACGGCGGGAGCTGCCTTACGGCGAGATCGCCACCGTGATCCGCGCGGCCGCGCGGTGCCAAGGGCCAGCGAGCCGGGACGCGGCCAGGCGAGGTCACACACACTGTTAGACGGTTGAATGCGTCCAAAAAAAAAGAAAAAAAAAAAAAAGGTGGGTTCCTGCAACTTGATGAGCATCATACGCTCTCCCTCTGGCAAATGCATCGGGTTTTCAGTGTGTGATGTGGCTTCCTGCGTTGAACTCTACTCCTCTTAGAAAGCCACAGGTCCCACCTTCCCCTCTGGGAGGAGATGCCATCTAGCCTGGCAGATACCACCTGGAAAGAGAATCACCACTCATGGTGGCAGAACCCAGTGTGGGCTGCAAGTTTTGTGACTGCTCTGGATTCACCAGAAATACCACAGGAACCACAGCAGCCCTCTGACCAGTGTATGACCTCCTTCCCAGAGAGGTGCAGGTGGCCTTCATGACAGACAGCACTCGTGGGCACATTGCTGTGGCCCCACAGCACCTCTCAAGACCTTTTACCCCAGGGATTGCTGTCTCGGACCTTCGTGGTCTGTGATACACATCCGAGCACTAAGTCATTAAAAGTGCTGGCTTGAAAAACTGAGTGCTGCCAGGTGGTGGTGAATCCCTGGAACAAACACAGCATGTCAAGCAGCTGGGCCTCCTTCAGCCCCATCCTTGCCGGAGACTGCACACCTGCAGCACACAGGCTTTGCACCTGCACTACGGGAGCAGCAGAAATTCCCCCTCTTGGACAAGTCAAGAAACAGAGGAGGTGCAGAGCTGGTGAGACATGAAAGTTCACCCTCCCTGGGTGTGGATTTGGCCACTTGTCGAGCGAGTGGGGAAGATGCTGCCGTAGCATTGTGAAGCAAGTACCTAGGCAGGGTAAGGGGACAGATTTCCCCCCACCATGAGAAACACCCACCAGTAACTTCTCCAGGCGTTAACACTACACCAGAAATAGAGCTCCTCTGAGACTTCATTCTGTTTCTTCTTTCTTCTTTTTTTTTCCTTTTCGCAGGATTACTGAGTTCGCGGAGTCTCTCTTTAATGTCACATGTGTGGCTCAGGTCCCTCAGGCCCCAGAAGAAGCAGCCTGGGATATTTGCACAGACCCCTCACAACAGAAGGAAGAGGGTGTAGGAGGGAGGATCAGGCTGCTGACCCCTTTATTGTTCTTGGGCCAGAAGAAAGCTTCCTCCTGGCTTAAGAACCACGGCGCTGAAAAAGTTTTCCAGCCAAAACGAGTCAGATGGAGTCACTGGGTGGTGGTTTTTATTATTTTTTTTTTTCTTTCTCCTTCCCCTGCCTCCCCCTTCGGTCAAGCGACGGGGAGTCACAGGGTTGTGCTCCATTCACAAAATACCTGCTGCACATCACGTAGTCCTTCCCCCCGACGGCGGGGAAAGGCGCTGTAACCCAAGCAAACGAAAATAAACTTTTTTTTTTTCCTTTCTCTGCAGATTTGAAAAAAAAAAAAAGAAGAAAAAAAAAGAAGGGAAGAAAGGACCCTGCTCCCAGACTGACGCCTCCAGCGTGCACCCGCCGGGGAAGGGGTAGGCGGAGGGGGGAAACAAGAGGACGATATGAAAGAAAACAAAAACAGCAAATTCTGCTCCGAAAGGATTAAATGGAGGTTTTCCAAAAAAACACCCCGCCATTATATAACGAGGCTTAGCTCGGAGTCACCAGGGTCACACGATGCAGCAGACTGGAAAAACCAAAGCGCAGTGTAGCCTTTTAATTGTTAAGCCAACCATAAAAAAAATAAAATAGAAAACTGATATTGTGATCGCACGACACGAAGGTGGCCACTCACATACTGATGGTCAGGGTATTTTTTTACCCCCTCTGCTCTTTCTGGCTGAAATACCATTTCAGTGTGAGCCTGACTCCTTGCCTTTGTGCTTATCAGGGTGGTGACCTGTTGTGCCAGGACACTGCTGGCTCAGGGCATGCAGGGACTGCACCGCCTCCCGAAGCCTTGAGGCACATGGGGCTGGCTTTGCTCTGACAGCAAAATAAAGCACAACTGGAAACCTTATCACAACAATCCAGGTATCAAAGCACACCACCGGGTTTCCAGATCAAAATCTGCATGCAAGGAGATGATTCTTTAGCACACTGGTTGCACCTAGGAGTCCAGCCATCATCCATAGCCACCTGCCCAGCCTGCAGGTTCTCCATAACCTTTGGGCTGGGTTGGTTGTACAACCACAGGCAATCCTGAAGCTTCTTCATCACTGATGTCTCCCAGCACTGTCGACACCAAGACAGACTCATAGAATTATAGAATCATTTAGGTTGGAAAAGACCTCAAAGATCATCAAGCCCAACCATTCCCCCAGCACTGCCCAGGCCACCACTGACCCATGTCCCCAAGTGCCACATCCACGCGGCTTTTAAACCCCTCCAGGCATGGGGACTCCACCACTGCCCTGGGCAACCCATTCCCATGTTTGACAACCCTTCCCATGAAGAAATTTTTCCCTAATATCCAATCTAAACCTCCCTTGGTGCAACTTGAGGCTGTTTCCTCTTGTCCTGTTGCTCGTTACCTGGGAGAACAGACTGACTCTCCCCAGCAACATCCTCCTGTCAAGCATTTGTAAGATTCTATGCAGGGCTGAACAAGCTCCATGGGCAAGAGGGATGGGAACAACCCGAACAAGAAGAAAACTTTGGAAAACCAAACTTTCACTGACCACAGGCCCAACGGCTGGAGCAGAGCAGCCACTGTTGTCATTCTGTGGTGTGCCCAGGGTGTCCAGCACCAGCAGTGGGATGGTGCCATCAGGCTGGAACCCTGCAGATCATCCTGAACTCATGTTTTCTTTTGAATTACAAGGGCAAATCTGTGTTTCACACTTGAATCTTAAGAACTGCCTTTGGTCTGGATTACTGTTGTGGAACAATCATGAAACAAAAAGACAGGGGGTCTCATCTCTCCTGCTGCTCCTTCAAACCATGTACATGTAACTACTGACGTCAAATCTTCTCATTCTTATCTAGAAAACGTGCAGCAACCTAAATTGAAGGCATACTTTTTGTATTTTATTTGTGCAGAGCACCAAGAGGAAGGCCAGCCAGCCGAAGGCGCACACAGCCCACCAGCTTTAGGAAATAACGTTGCTCACAGATGCATGATGGAACAAATGTCAGCAGTCCCTTCCCCAGAACAAACCAGCAGAAGCAATCCATATCTCCTGTGATGCCTGCTTATTCTGCCCAGCCAAGGGGTCTTATTTTTCCCAGCCAAAGGGAAACAAACAGCTCCTACAAGCACACATATTTTCTTTCCGTTTGGACAGGGTGCCTCAGAAGAATATACAATGAGAAACGAAATAATGAAGCGGGTCACAAAAGCAGGAAGAAATGAAGTTTTATCATTCTCCAGTGGTTTCTCTGCTCATACATTACAAGAATTATTAAAAAAAAAAAAAAAAAGAATGAAAAAGAAAGCAAGCCAACAATGAGGAGTTTCTCCACAGCAGTATGAACAGGAGAAGGATAAAGAGGAATAAGCCTGTGAGACATGGACACAGGGCCAGCATTGCATGGCCATTGCATTCCATCACATGGAATGTGGAGACCACGTTCCGCTCCCTATTCCTATTAGCCCCAATGAAATCCTTCAAGCCCACCATCCAGCAAAGGCATTTTGGGGAGGCCACAGAGTTTTCTTTCACTGGCCATGCCAGCATGTGTACATTTGAGCCATTTCCAGAGCCAGCAGTGAAGTTAATGGAGTATCCCTGGAAGTGTCCCAAGGCCAGGCTGGAAGGGTCTCTGAGCAAACTGGTCTAGTGGAAGTTGTCCCTGCCATGGCAGAGGAGTTGGAATGACACAATCCTTAAGGTCCCTTCCAACCCAAACCTTTTCATGATTCTATGATCTTGATAAAAACCAACCACCAAAACTACTTTCAAAATCATAAAATGAAGGATAATACAAACGTAGGACTAAAAGGACCTCTGGGTTACAGAGCTTGGTCTGCTACCACAGTGAGGACATCATTTAATTCCTTCATAAACAGTCTTTATTTTCCCCGTGGAAGAGACATCCAGGCGTCGTGTGCGGCAATAAATTTCCCACTTAAATGACAATCTTTGACCAAACCACCCTGCATTGCAATAAACACTCACCCTGCCACTAAATACCTATATTTACACCCATAGCTATATATACATCTCTCCAAGCTGAATGGGATTCACTTACCTGCTACCTCCAGGCAGGAAATTCGCATTTTAAGAACTTCTGGTCTCATTTATTGTATTGCTTTCTATTCCCACAACATCAGAGGAAAGGCAGCAGAAAAGGGTGGGGGAGCTTCTTCTGGTTAAGAAGAAATTTATAAAAGTGACAGGAAACATTAACCTCCTATTTTGTCGGACCAGGGATGAGGACATCCCCCATTAGCAGGATTTTTAGAGAGCGAGGTGTTTCTAGGCTCTCCAGGTCCCTCCGACAACGAGGATGTATGCACGTCTCCCTTCTCTGGTCCTGTGGTATGCCTACTTTTTTTGAGAGAGAAAATTCCTTCCTTCCCTTGATTTTATTAAAAATTCATCCCTTTCACGGAGAGCGGGGAAGGGGATTAGGATGTGGAAATAGCCAAGCCAGCAGAAATAGCTGCTTGACCAAAGAGACATTGAGTTTTTACTTGTGATCTTTAGAAATCTGGATTTTTTTTTTCTCGGCTGCTTTTAATAACATTTTTTAAAATTTAATCATTCCTCCACCTTACGTCCACATTGAAGGAAAATATTCAGCAAATTCAAGGGAGTGCAGCAAAACCCTCTCAGTTTTCTAATGAATCCCCTGAGAAAACAAGGGAGAAGAAAATGTAACATTACTGAGAAGTTAAAGTTCAGGCGGGATTTAAAGGGTGTGTTTTGGAGTCTATAGACATGACTGGGAAAAACCAAAACAGGTTTGCTTTGGATATTATATAGCTGCATAAAAGCAAACCTTTCTGAAAGGGAAGTCAGCTGTAAAGCTGGGAAAAATCCAAGTAGCTCCCTGGTGTGTTTAAGCCAGAGCATAATGTGGTGACATTTTTGAGCCTGAAATGCCTATTGAGTTGTTACTTACACCCCAGTACAATTCCCCTTGCCCAAACCAGTTAATTCCCCAGAAAACTGCAGTCCACAGGACTAAAACTACATGTGGACTCCTTAAAAGTAAAATAGAGGATTTTTCTTCATCGTCCTCCCAGGAACAGCTCTCCCATACTCCTATTCCTTTGTGGTCCTTGGTCATGAACCCAAACCCCACCACTTCCAATTGGTAAGCCCAGCCTAGTCCTGACATCTCTGTGTAAACCCCTCCATCATCCTGACCTGAAAAAAAGCTGCAAAGGAGCCCACATCCCATTATTAATCTTATTTGTGGTACAAACCAGTGCCTGGCACTGGGGTCTAAGGAACAGTGATGGTCCAGCAGTGGGCAACGCATGGTGCCCATCTCTGTCCTCCTGAGGCTGGCACGTCCTTAGCGTGGGGTAGGTATGAGAAGGTAGGTGGGGGACAGGGACAGATGGAAATGTGGGTGTTCAGGGGAACACCCTACCCCTGACAGGGCAGCAGCACCTCCAGAGAAAGGGAGAGCCCCTCAGCACATCTGGAACCGCTCCTTGGTACGAGAAGCATCGCGCCAGACTGAGCCGTGCCGGAGCATCCCATGGGAGATACACGGAGTCATGGATTGCGTGTGCAAAGGTGGGATTTCCAAGGAGTCGTGAGATGGGACTTGTCCAACCCCTAAGAACCAGCCCCCCTCAGGGCTTTGGTACCTGGGGGGGTCACAGACACCTTCAGTTTTAACCTCATTCTGCTCAGAGCCGAAATGCGGCTCACACCCAAATTCAGCCCCAGGTACAGAGAAACACCTTCAGGTTTCCCCATGCTGGACACGAACTCCGAGCCCGAGGTGGACGCAGCAGGATGGAGAGCAGCACGACCTCGCACAAGAGAGTGAGAGACACTGCAGAGTGGGGTTTCTGCTTGGAAAAAGCCTTTGGAAAAGCCTCATTTCCTCTGCCCAGAGCCGTGTTCCAGGGCCGTGCAGCGAGGCTGCAGTGCCCTCTAGCGCTGCAGGGCTCCCCTCTGCCACCAGCCCTGTCCCCTCGGCCATCAAACACCGCCAAACTCCAGAGCTGCAGCATAAAACACCCTTGACCCTCCCGCATTCCCTCCCTGCTCATCCTAAACCCAAATCCCTGACCAGTCAATCCAACTGGGGTGTGAGAGCATCTCAACACCTCATATCCTGGCAAGCACGGCAGCGTGGCCCTAATTCTGACCAGCTGACCAGCAGCAGCACCAGCAGCCACTACGAAACAGGAATTCTGTGCCTACCAGGTTGGGAAGACACCCCCAGGAATTATGAGTCAGCACTGCCACATCTGCCTGACAGCCAGAAGAGTAACACCAGCCCTGAGAAGGGAGAGCCCATCTCATTTTCCACAATCAGGAACCCGCTCTGAGCCATAATAACGATAATAATAACGATAAATACAACAACAACATCAACAATAACCATAATGACGATAATAATAACAACAACAATAACAATTGTAATAATGCTAATAATGATAACGAGAAAAATAATAATGATAATAAAAAATAATAATAAAATAACATTATTAATGATAATAAAGAAATAATAATGGAAACATCAACGTTCCTGGCCATTTATCCAGTGTTTCATTTATGCACCAAATAAGGCTATCATATGGTATTAGGAAATTGGATATTAGGAAAAATTTCTTCATAGAAAGGGCTGTCAGATCCCGGCACAGCTGCTTAGGGCAGTAGTGGAATTCCCATCCCTGGAGGGATCTAAAAACCGTGTGGATGTGGCGTTTGGGGACATGGGTCAGTGGTGGCCAGGGCAGTGCTGGGGAATGGTTGGACTCAGTGATCTTATGGGTCTTTTCCAACGTTAATATTTCTCTGATTCTGTGGTATGAAAGACCACCATAATCTGGGAAAGCCACTAGAAGATCTTCCCTCTCCTGCATGTCTGATAAAACCCTCAGGGTTTATAACCTGGTTCAGGGAACACAGAGACTCTGCTCTACCACCAGAGCCCAGGCCTGCAGGAACCTGCGAGGTGATAACCTGCACGGGACATCAGACAGTCTTTGTCCAGACATCTCCAGTGCTCTGGAGATGCCCATGGCCTCGTCTGCCTTCCTTGGCAATGGTGGCCGTAACTCTGGCATGGGAATGATGCTGGAGGGGTTACAGGTGACCATGGCAGTTTGCCCTCTCTGCCCCAGGTGATGATCACTGTCAGCTGGGTTAAATGCAACAAAAAAAGCGCCACAGAAAGCCCATGTCTCACTGGAAGTCATGGGAAAACAAAAGCTTTTTATTCAGGAGCAGAGCTCTGCTCCCAGTACGTTGTGACCTATACTCAAGCAAGCCTTGGCTCTTTGACAGGGACTTTCCACAGTGGTTTTAGCTGTTACTGTATTGGAAAGACCCTTGGGATATGGGCTTGTCAGGCAAGAAACCTTCTCTGAAGGCAGTGCCGTGCCCACACACTCTGGGCAGACTCCAGCGGGAACTGGGGGGCAGGGAGAATTAATCCTCCCCTTTTGGGGCACCCCAACCTTTTCGTAAGTGTTTGGTGGACACATAAAGGACATCAGGGCTGGACCTGGTGAGTGACAGCAGGGACACAGAGCACAAGGGGCACACACCACATCAGCCAGGTCACCCCCAGTGGGACGGGATGCCAGGCAGAGGGATCAGCCCACCCCAGACCCACCGGTACCGAACAGCCTGCTAGGAGAGGGCCACATTGCTATGGCCAAGGCTGTGAAAGAGAAGGAATCTGGGGTGCCTGATGTGCTGGGTAAAATGAGAACTGCCCAGCCTTGCAGTGTAGAACGAGCAGGCAACAGAGGAGGTGGAGGGGATGACAACTCTGTATGGTGGTAGTAAATTACACCACACCACCACAGACCTGTCTGTGAGCTCCAAAGAGACCAGTTCTCCTGCTACCACCTCCCTGGAAGGGTCAGTGATCTGCAGGGTCCAGGAACAAGCCCTCACACCAGTGCTGGACACCAATCTCCCCTCCTCGCCTGAAGAGTGACAGCAGACGGGATGCTCGCCCATAATCTACCCTCTCCCCCTGGACACCTGGGTTGGCTTCATCCCTCTTCAGGAACCTTCCATATCTGACCAAATCCACATGTGAGCTGGTCCATCTCTGCACCCTACAGAGCTGACAGGGAAAGGACAAGGGTATCCTCAGATGGGAATCATCCAGCCCTTCCTAGACCTCTACACTGAGGTGCAACAAACCACGTCCCAGCATGTCCATGCCTCATCTGGGGCAGAACTCCAAGTGACCAGCCCCTGCACAGGTCCCACCTTTACCCACACGATCTCCACACTGAACTGTAAGGTCTGACTTGAAAATACTTGTCAGTGAGGAGGGGTCCCAAGGAAAATGGGCAAAGCTGCCTGTCAGTGCCTCAATTCAGGTGGTTCTCCAGCACCAAGACAAAAGCAGTATAACATCAAAGCTGAAAGAACAACCTGCAGCTTGCTTGCTTTTGCTTTCAAACACAGGCATGTGTAAAAAATAAAAGAGTTTAAATAACAAATCTATATGCCTAAGCACCTATAGGCTGAACTACAAACCAAATCAGGAATCCTGGTGCTTCTAATCCTGTTTGGACAAAAACAAGAACACAGCGGTGCTAAGAGGAACGTGAACAATTTAGAGAGTCTGCCCTTCTCCTAAGGAGCTTCTCCCTTGTTTCTCTTCCAACAAGGAAGCTGGATGACGACCGCAGCCAGAGGAGAAACAAGCAGTTTATTGTAACTGCAAGCATATGACAAAAAGGGTCAAGAATCAGTAAGGAAACGGAAGGAGATGAGCTGAAGGCAGCAAGACGCCAAACCAAATGATATCAATGCCATCTCCCAAGTTTATCTCATTACAACAATGAAGCCCAATATGCCTTTCAGAAGTGCCACATTTCTACCTCCTAAAACACAAGAAAAGGAGCAGCTGGGCAGTGAAGGCACATTCCCAGCATTTGAAGGAGGGCAAGCCCATCCTGAAGGCACGAGTCCAGCAAAGTTAAAGCCAAACACCGCAATACACTGGTCCAGAAACCACTCGGGACATGTCCCAAAACATGTCTCTTTGCTTGTGTCCAGCAGCATTCACAGCACACCCCTGGGACATGCAGCCTCCTGGGTCTTTTGTGAGCTACAAGAGTTCCCCAGGAAGGAGGGGGGTGGATCTTGCCTAGAGAAGCTGTGGCTGGCCCATCCCTGGCAGTGTCCAAGGCCAGGTTGGACAGGGCTTGGAACAACCCGGGATTGTGGAAGGTGTCCCTGCCCATGGCAGGGGGTTTGGAAGGGGATAAGCATTAAGGTTCCTTCCAACCCAAGCTATTCCATGATCCTGTGATTTTGCAGAACATGACCCCTTGGGTTGTTTTCTCTGGTGAGAGTAGAGTTTGCCAAGGGCTCACTTGCCAAGGGCTCTGAAGACTAAATCTGGGGCCAGGGTACTCGGATGTGACACATCCAAGCCTGAGAGACTTCCCAAGTGTTTGCCAAAGGGAGCAAAAGCAAAAGGCACTGACTAAGCCCTCCCTGTGACGTCTTCATGACGCCAAGGTGGTTATGTGGTCTCCTTCAACAAAACAGCTGATGTGAAAAAGGAGAGGATGATGAAGACTCTCTCTGCACCTCAGCTGTGCCTCCCTATGCAGCAGATGCTCCCTGGTGTGCAGTAAAAAGCAGATCTTATGAATGGAGAGTACTTATCTTCAAAAGAGTAATTTTTGGCAGCACTTTGGTGAATTAGTGCCCAAATCCTACTGCAGACTCTTTATGAGTAAGGAGAGATGAAGAGGTTATGGCTTATGAGCTGAGCCAAGGCAATGACCTCATGAGCTCCCAGCCATGAAGCTTTAAAAATAAAACCTAATCACCAGTGAAAACAAGCACCTCAGATGGGTTTTGAAAGGATTGGGCAGGAGAAAGCTTCAAATTACAAGTTGTGGTGAAGTAATTGTGAAGCCTGTGCATGTCCACGAGATGGCAGAGCACACCGTGCTGTGAGAGCATCCCCAAGGACTGAGATGCACGAATTCCAAACAAAAGAAGAGGATCTGGGGGAGGTCGTTTGGGCTTGTTTTGTTTTGTTTATTTCTCCACCTTTTAACTGCCGAATAGTCATAAGCTTTCCTTGCAATATTTTGTTAAAATACTATTGATAGATTCCAGCAGAAAAACTCATGTATAGGGATATTAACACCCAGATATCCAGAACAGTCTGCTTAACCCCCAGGTAACCAGAATATTCTGCTCATTAGGGACATCACTGCATATCTCTGCAGAGATACCCATACAGACCTGGATGTACACTGGAGATGAATTCTGCATTCATGTCCTATGTCTATCACACCGTAACACCAAAGGCACACAAATATCCACGCAGCCTGCAAGCAAGACTCCCTACCTCTCTCAAATGTGGTGCTTTTAACCTTTCCATAGCTACTGAAGCACACCTAGCAGCAAAACATTTTCATCTGAGTCGTGCTGGAGGATGCCTGGACCACCCCAGTCGTGCTGGAAGATGCTTGGACCGGTTCAGTCACACTGGAGGATGCCTGGACCACCCCAGAGGGGCTGGAGGATGCTCAGATTGGCCCCTCCATTTGTGCACCCCTGCTGTAAGCTACCCATGAGCTCTCAAACACAGACAGAACAGGAGCTTATACATCACCAACCTGAAAAGCCTCTTCTTCAGGGTGCAGCACGAACATAACAGTGTGGGACAACCCCATGGGGTGAGGGATTTTCCTTTCACAGGCTCACATAAGGGAATATCTTCCCTTATTCACCCACGCCCCCCCCACACCCCCCTACTGCTCCACAGAGCCATTTAAAACAAGAGATAAAGAGCAGTAAAATCACTGTCAGCATTGCACGGTTGCATTCAAATCCAGTTAACAATGATATGTCAGGATTAAACCAGCTGTCTGCAAGTATTTCACTTGTCCACGCTGAACAAGATAAACCCTCACCCAGAGCCACCCTGGTCCTAGCTCCCACAGACACATATGACTGACTGTACATGCCAAGGTAAGCACGTCTGCAAATTCATGCAGCGCTGCACGAGTCTGCCCCGAGGCACAAACAAAACATCAAATCCAGCGTTCCTACTAGATCTTCCAGCTTAGAGATGTCACACTAACAATTAAGCCAGATATTAATGTATATATTGGAATTAATTCATTGTATTCAATGCACTCTTAGGACACGATGAAATGATAACCAGACCAGGAAGACCTGGCTTATTTAACAGCTGTTGATTAAAACCCTCTTGAAGGAAATCAGCTCCTCGTACCAAAGATGGTTTGATTCTTCATTTCCAGTTATTCCCCAGGGAAACTAACCTTATTTTGCAGAATTAATGGGGTTTGCATCAGCTGAACCTGATGTTTTTTCCCTGTGACCTAAAGTCCAGACATACCAAACATGGAAGAGACTGAGCAGGATGCAGCTGCAGGCAGTGCTCCTCCCTGCCAAAGTCAGCTGCCCTTCTCCACTCCTTCATGTATTCAGTGCCAAATAGCTCACCCAAAAGAAACAGTAAGGCAGATTGTCACATGGTCTGCAGGATGAGCAAAGCTTTTCCTCACATGATGCGTGAGCAAGAAGCCCAGCGAGCTCTTGGCTCAGCACTGAAAAGGGTAACACTACCACAGCACACGAGATGTTTTCATCCTTGCCTCTGGAGGCAAGGAGACTTCAGCAAAAACCCACTGAGCATCCTCAGAAACTTGCCTAGCTCGGGGCACTCAGCTCCTTTGAGGACTTGGGCTCTGTAACATGAAAAATTTTATGATGCTGACAAATTGACTTATTCAACCTGACTTCTGAACTGTGGGGTCTCATCCTGCCACTCTCCAACATCCATGCATCAGAGGTCATTTAACCAGAACTGCCAAAACTGGGCTGTAAAGAGAGATCTGGAGAAAGAATAGGCTGGAGAAAACACACACATGCATTATCACAGCATATAAATATGGGCACGCCCTGAAGGGGAAATACCTGGGTCAGCACATGGGCACTGCTGGCTTCCTGACAGCAATTTATTTTGGAGCTGTCAGGAGAGACTGATGCTTTTCAGAATCTCCTTTTCTTAAACATCTGAGCCCTGTGTACGTGTACATATACATAAATAGGTATATAATGCCCTCGGTGTATCACCTCCCAGCAAAGCCTGCATGGTCACTGCCCTTGCCCAGCACTAACACCTGAAAAAACAGGCACAAATCCCCATCCCAACCCCCAAAGGACACCAGCCCAGCAGCTTTCCCACTCCTAAGGGAACACAAGGCAGGGAAGGGGCTGCTGCTGGTCCCCACCGTGGCAGGGGCAGACGTCCCCGTCACCTACCTGCCACACTGGAAGGACTTTCTCTATGTCGTTCAAGTTGATGCTGTCACCATCCTCGTATTTCCCCTTTCCAAGCCTGTGGCAAGAGGAAAGCAAAACAAAAGCACGTGAAAACTTGCTGGAGACACAGTTAATTTTCTATTACGGCATAAGGGGAGTATCAGTTCTTACTGCAAAGGCCTCTCATGGAAACAAAGAGGCTCTCTCTGGAGCTATAGTGTGCTGTGCCTCCAAAAGACTCCCACGCAGGCGTAAAGCTGTTAATACAAAATTAAATGCTTTGCTCAGTCCTCTCCACCTGCACCATCTGCCACAGCCTGCAAACACTTTTGGTAGTAGCAGCAGTGAGAAAACCAAAGGCAGTCCTGAGCCCAGGGTGACTCGATTTCCAGACCGAGTAAAACTGAAAGCACAGCTCACCTGGACAGCAGAAATGAGAGCACAAAAAGAGTGACGAAAAACGCTTCCTTTGAAACACTGCTCATTTGCTGGTCTCCACAGGAGCTCCAGCTCCCCTGCTGAGAAAGGCCTTGAAAATCAGTGCAAACACACACCTCAGACAGGAAGCGGCAATCGATATAAATATAAACAGACAATTTGAAAGACAAAGAAATTGGGGTGAGAAGTCAAGCACTCACACACCACACACAGAACTGGCAGCTGAAGGACCTTCTTGGAACCAGAAAGGAAAAAGCCAGTCCAAAGATAATTACTGGCTGGATGCAGAGAGTTTGTGATGATATAGAAAAAGAAAAAATGGTCAATAAATATCATCCTTCTACATTCAAAAACAACAGAGATTATCTTTTTTATTATGCAAGAACGATAAAGTATTTTTTGTCAGTTAGAAGCAAGATATCGTTAAATAAGATACAGCAGAGACTTTGGTAGCAGCAGACCCGGGTAATTAGTGCCTAGAAGTCAGAGAAAAGTAGATCTTGGAATTAGAGAAAATGGGAGAAAAAAAATTGAGGAAAATGGCATGTGCTGAAGTACCAGGCTCAAAAACCAGCAAGCTGAAGGGAAGCAGCTTAATTAACCTTAATCAACTTGAGCACCCTGGTTTAGTAAAAGGTGTCTCTGCCCATGGCATGGGGGATGGACTAGGTGATCTTGAAAGTCCCTTCCAACCCAAACCACTCTGTAATTCTACATTTATAGGAAATCAGAGGTGTTCAACAATTGACTTTCCAACATAGATCCTGACTTTGATTTACAAAGGGAAATATATAGTGTGCATACACGTACAGAAACACACATATGAAGAAATATTGATATATATTTATATGGATGAGAAAACTCGTGTCACACATCTGGGGACAAATAATGCCAGCTGCAGGTGCAGAACACAAGTGTATGGTAGGAAAAGATCATCTCAAGAGGGTGGGGACCATCCCAGGCTGAATTTCTGATGCTGACCTGTGGCAAAAAGGCAGGGGATGAAGAGGAGGCAGGGATTAGGGGGATGAAGGCAGCTTTCCTCTAGAGACAGCGTGGCTGACCCCCAGCTACAGGACCACAGGCAGCGCCGGCAGTCACGTTTCAAAGGGCCGGCAGAGAAATTCCTTAGAGTATCTGAAAATCTCAAGTGATACATGAGCTTGGGAGATGCCTGGAATGAAGAGAAAATACCAGCTACAAAAGGTTGTTTGATCTGGAGGAGTAAAAGCAGAGCGAGAGCTAGCACTGGAAATTAAAGCCAGACGAATTCAGGTCAGAAACATGGTACAGTTCCCCGGTTTTTCTTAACTGCTCCACTTTTGATTATTCAGCATGCCACCAAACAGCATCTTCCAATAAAAGCAGATGTCTTCCTGGAGGAAAACGCTTCACCCAAGCAAAAGTCACTTGAGGTCACACAACTGGATGCAGCTACATAGCCAGCCTTGGGCAACTGATCAGACTAAGGAATAAAATGTTTCTTTTAGTGTTAAAAACATACACTGAACAGCATATTCCATTTTTTTTTCCCCCCTATTACTTTTTTTCACTGCACAGCTAGGTTGTTAAAAAAAGCTTCCCATTCAAGTGAGAGGGAAAATGCCTAGCTAGCAGGTGGAGATTCATGGAGGCTCAGCAAGCTGAATCTCGGCACAGATTCACCACGGAGAGCTGATGAATGCACAACACAGACAGCTTTAGAAGTTAAAAAATAAGAACAATTTTGTCTTCCTTTGTGCTTCCTCTGTTCTGGCCAGGTTACTCACATGGCATGCATTTTGGAAGATGCACTGTTTGTGCTGATAAAATCTGCTTAACTTTTCTGCAGATACACTAATTCTTACTCCACTTTTACAGCTGTAATATTTAGGAGCGATTAAAATATCTTGCCTCCACACTGCCTCCTCTACCTGTTTGCAATGTGGGCATTCACAACACAGCAGGAACCAGAGGAAAACCACAGCACCAACCCTGCTGCATCCTCTCTGCATATAGCAGGTGTCACTGACAGGATCACCTGGCAAGTGCCATCAACCATGAGCATATTGTATCTTCTTTTATAGAAGAAGCACATTATATCTTATTTTACAGAAGGCCCCTTCATCTCATTTTTCAAACCCATCTGAAAAAATGGGAGTAAACTTGACTAAGAGACTTAGTGACTTAGAAATTTAGTGTTACAGTGTTCCAAATGTTCTGAAAATTGCTTTTGATAAACCTGCAGTATGCCTTACAGAACAGGAAAAATAGGTTGTGTGAGTGTTCCTATCCCTGTATGGTACAGGAGCCTCCTGCAGATGCTGAGCCTGGGCTGGTGTGGGATTGCTGGCCTGGGTGGATGTTTCTAATTGTTTCCAATCAACTGTTCTAATAACAATTCTAATCTTGTCTTCTAAACAAGATGTGCAGACCAGCCATATGGCTTTGGCCAGTATGTTAGCAAAACCAAGTTAACAGCAGAAAGATGTCTCCAAGAGAAGATTTCCATCCCTGCAAACAACACGGCAGTGATGGAACATCAGCTGCAATCTTCTCAACCCCATCTTTTAGACCTGTTCTGATTTCTTCCTTCCTCTATGCTCTCAGTGGTAGGGTGAGGAAAAGCAGATCTGTAGAGTCATGGAACTGTTACGGTTGGAAAAGACCTCTAAGATCACCAAGTCCAACCATTCCCCCAGCACTGCCCAGGCCACCACTGACCCCTGTCCCCAAGTGCCACATCCACATGGTTTTTAAATCCCTCCAGGGATGACGACTCCACCCCTGCCCTGGGCAGCTCTGCCAGGGCTGGACAACCCTTTCTGTGAAGAAACTGTTGCTAATATCCAATCTAAACCTCCCCTGGTGCAATTTGAGGCCTTTACCTCTTATCCTGTCATTTGTTACATGGGGAAAGAGCCTGACCCCCACCTGGCTGCACCCTCCTGTCAAGGAGTGATTGTTTCTCCACCTGCAGAGAACCTGCAGGGAAATGGTGGTATCCATCCAAGCAACACTGGTGAGCCACTTGGTGCCAGCACACATTTACGTGGTTTGACCAACCAACAACCAGTAAGGAATCCAGAAATACTAGGGAAGCCTGTGGAGGCTGTGACCACCAAAAGGAGCTGTTGAATGTTTTCACAGTTTTATGAATCACATTGGTGCTCTCCCCTTCCTTGAAATCTTGCTGGGAAGAGCAGTGGAAGCCCTGTCACTCACAGGAATTGTAACCAGGTCAGCACTAAGCCAAGATCTTTCCTCCAATATCCAGAAATGTTTAAATCTAGGACACCTACATCTAGGAGACTTGGATCCGGAGTTATTTAAGGACTAAAATCTATCAGGCAATCCAAAAATACAGAGAAAAACTCTGCTCCAGCCCAGAACTGGGTGACAGAGGAGCCAGACAGACTGATGGTGGCATCCTCAAACTCTGTAAATGGTCCAGTGCTTCTTCCCATGTCCTCCACGTGAGGTGTGCCACCACACCAACGTTCCTAGAGCAAGGGAGAAGTTAAGAGACCTTCCTGGAGAGCACAGTATTGCAGACACAGCACTCACCCTTCTCTGTCTATGTGAGGCAACAGGTGTTTGGAGGTGTTTTGCAACTTCTTGTGAAATTGGGTGAAATCTAGTTTTTCAGGCTGCAAGTCCCATGTCGCACCACTAGGAAAGAAAAACGGGAAAAAACAAAGAAAGAAAGTCCACTACTAACTAAACACCCCTGAGCTGAAGAGCAGAGGGCACATCGGAGCCTGCAGACAAGGAAAGCTGGCATTTCTGGGAGCACCACTCCCTGCTGCACAGCATGTGGATGTGAGCCTCCAACTTGCACACTGATGCATCTCTTTTCATTTTTTCTTGTTTTTTAGGTACGCTGAGCTCTTGTGGCTTGATCTAAGCCTCTAATTTTGATACACAACACACCCTGAAAGATATACTTGCTCTCTGTACCAAGGGGGTATGGCAACAGGTACTGCTCTGTTCCATGCAGTGATGTTCTGTCTGGTCCTGCACAATCTGTCTGCTCCAGTGACTCAACACCTGCAGACTGTGCATAAAACTGGACAGAAAGCATATTTCACTGCTTTCCCCACACTGAGGCAGCAGCTGAAGAGTTCTTCCTAGCAGCTAAGAAGCCAGCACATGATGGTATCTCCAGCTAATGGGAGAGTAAAATCCCGGAGCAGCAGCTCAGAGCTGGCTCAAGTCTTGCCTGTGCAGCTCTGGGGCAACTACAAACAATTGTACTGGTACCAGGTTTCAGGTGTTTGGACCGCAAACCCATACAGTGACCTCTCCAAAGCACACAGGATGCTTTCAACAGATTGTGCTTGGTG
>VXAZ01003151.1:150183-194921 GCA_013399875.1 Gymnorhina tibicen
CCCCGGCTGCCCCCTCCTGCTAGGGAGTTGTGCAGAGCCACAAGGGTCCCCCTGAGCCTCCTTTTCTCCAGCCTGAGCCCCTTTCCCAGCTCCCTCAGCCGCTCCTGGGGCTCCAGCCCCTTCCCCAGCTCCGTTCCCTGCCCTGGACACGCTCCAGCCCCTCAGTGTCTCTTTTGTCCTGAGGTCCCAGAGCTGTCCCCAGCAGTGGAGGTGCCTCAGCAGTGCCAGCACCCTGGGCTCATGTCCAGCCACTGGCACAGCATCCCAGGGCCTCTCCCCATGGGCATTATAAGAAACCTCCAGCCATCTGCGAAACACCTTGAATTTTCCTGTACAGCTGCTTATGTCAAAAGGGACAACCCAAAGCACGAGCATCTAAAGCAAAGACCTCACATATGTTATTCAAAGCCCCTTCACAGTCGTCAGGTCTCACATGCCCTCCCTGCACAAAGAGGGATGCCCTCTCCACCCTTTGCAGGATTTTTGTAAAAAAAAAAGGATTTTGTAAAAAAAAGGATTTTGTAAAGTAAAGCAGGTTGGATTTTGCCATTCAAGACCATTCAAGAAATCAGGCTTGAGTCAGTCTGGATGGATTGAATGCATTGCAAATAAGAAATCCCATATTAACCGATTTTCTACTCAACATTTCCTATTCAGATTACTCATAATCTTGCACATATTCCGATTATTTAAGCATTTCAGTCCAAATGGTTCCACTCCGGCAAAACACATGCTAGAGAAGGTGGATTCCATCTATTCCCTGTCATATAACTTCTGTCATTTTCAAGTATTATTAATATTAACCAGGACGCTAGAAACTCATAAAAAACATGACCATTTCTTAATGAAGTCCCAGAGCTCAATCTGCTGACAAAGTGAGCAACACTTTCCCAACCAGTGTCAGGACACGTATCTTCAGCGAACAGATGGTTACACTTTGCAGTCATTTCCAGCACAACAACCAATTTAGACACCAGAAACTCCAAACACAGACATGTTGCTCCCTTTTTAGTCTTCTCCAAGGGGTTTATGGGTTATGATTTTAACCCCTGGGGATCTGCAAGTTGACATGTCTCTGCTCAGAAACAAACTACCAGAAATACATCGTAACTTCTGTGATCAGTTACAGAAGCTGAGCTTTTTATTTTAGGCAAACGTGAGCACGATTTTCTCCCACCGAGCAGAGGAATTAGTTCTTCAAATCCTTACAAGCATCCAAATGCAGTATAATGGAAGCACACACGTGCAGGTTATCACAGCTGTCACACAAAGAAGAGAAACCTCTTCTTGCAGACCAATCCATTTCAGATGGTGAGGAGGTCAGGCAGGTCCAAGGCAGCAGCTGGACACTCTCATCCAAACCTGGTTCTCCTAGAAGATGTCCCCACAAGCACTTGGAGAGACTCCAAGCATCAGCCAGACTCCACAAAGACGGCGCCAGGCCCCAGCGATAACGTGCCTTGTCTT
Source organism: Gymnorhina tibicen (assembly GCA_013399875.1). NCBI lineage: Eukaryota > Metazoa > Chordata > Aves > Passeriformes > Artamidae > Gymnorhina > Gymnorhina tibicen. Next base: position 151,651 of record VXAZ01003151.1, read on the forward strand.
TAAGTCGTGAGTCACTGTGGCCATTTCAAGACACCCTTTTGGTCTTCCGTGACCTGTCTTTAGAAGCAGTTTCTGTCTCAGCTCACAGGACAGGGGCTAGTAGCCTTGCAGCCCTGTGCTGCAGGGAGCTTACTAAAATGCTCACAGCACAACGCCAAGACTTAATAATAAGACTTCAAAAAGCCAATTCTCAAATCCAGGTACAAAAAAAGATTAAAAATTGCATGTATTTAAGAGAAGCAGTGACTTGATGTCAGTCCCCCCAGGACTGCAATTATAACCATCAGCAATTTTAACATGAAGCTCCCAGTGACCCAACCCTCAGCTTTAGATAATCTTTTTCACTGAGAAGGAGTTAGTACTCCTGGCAATTAATTAATTCACTAGGAATGATGATGGAGAGACATGCTTTCAAGAGTAACACCAGTACTCTGAGAGATGAGACATCCAGTAAAGCAGATCCTACACACAGCGTGGTTGAAATGCACGTCCACAACCTCTGTCCTCCCGCCCCTGTGAGCACAAATGACCTCCATCTACTCCTGCCCAGGCCCTGTAGCTGCCCACACAAACAGGGACGGGCCCACGTGGACTCTGGCTGTTCACCACGCATGCAACTTCAGCAAATTCCCCACAAAGTCAGCATTTGCATGCACGCAGCAGCTTTCCAAAGCCCAGCTCAGCCTCCCCACCTCTCGCCGCTCCTCATTACCATCCTCCAGAAAACAAATACAAAATCATACCCTTCGTTGCACAACTGCAACCCTGCTAAATCATCATTGCACGCAGAACAACACCAAGCGGCCACCTGGGTCCCTGCTATAAATTCAGGGATTATCCTGTGCCATGTGTTACTCAAGCATTTTTCAGTTCTGAGCTTGAGGAGCTTCCCCCACTTCTCCTCCTTCTCAGCTGCCTACAACCCCTGGTTGCACTTTGGTAGAAATGAAAAAAAGATGAGATAGATACTGAACTGTCTGAAAAGGCTCCAATTTAATTAATTGCAGTTGAAAACTGCAAGTTTTCATATGAAAAACACAGATAAAAAATAGAGAAATTTTGAGGAAGACAGCACTATCCCTGCTCAAAGAGAAAAGGCTATGTTGAGTCTCATTCCCACCAGAAAGGACCATCACTTTCTAGGTACAGCCTGGCTCTGTGGGTCCTCTCCCAACACAACATGGCTCAGGAGGAAAAGCTAGATCCTCAAGCTCTTCAGGAGCATGAAATGGATGAATGGACCAGGACTTTGAGCACAAAGACCTCAGAGTCTGGAACTGCCACTGCTGGCACAACTGGTGCTCACGTGTGCATAGAGGAGAGCGACTCCAAGAGAAGACAGGAGGACAGAGGCTGACCGAAACAAATAGGAATGGTCCCTAGTCTGAGTTCAAGGATGGACCTAAAACCATATAAAAAGTGAATTCTTACAGTCTTTTGCGGGGTAGGAAGGTAACTCCCCATCTAGCCCTGCAGACAGGTCACACAGAAAGCAGCTGGACTCAAGATCACCATTTAACACCAACCATGTGCTGTCCACTCATCTTTCAACTTCTAATGAAGACAGCAAATAGTTACAGACATCTCTTGATTTCTCAAAACTGAAATACTCCAAAACTTCAAATACAGAAAAAACCCCTGATTTCCTTTGCACTTAACCAGCTGACTAGGGACTTTTCTCCCAATATGAAGGCACTCAGCACACCTCAGCGGGTCACACATCATGAGTGAATTAAATAGGTCTTTGAAGTGTCCTTCACAGGTGACATGCATCCACACCTGTGTGTGACACACACCACAAACACGTCATGAGGAGGATGCCTCCAGTAAGCAGCAAGCACAGGACACAGCTTCAGCATGTCACTCTACCAGGTATACCTTGGTCGATTGCCTGAACTGGCTGCTTCTCCTGTGGCTGCCAGACCTGGATCCAGAGCCCTGCCTGGAGCCTGACCCCGGCCAGGATCCTGTGCTCCCACTGCTGCTGTGATCCCACTCTTCCTGAAAACAACAAACAGGTCGCTTTAGTCAAGGGCAACTCCGTCCCACACACTCCAAAACCACTGACCTGGCGGGACAGGAGAGCTCCAGCTCCCTGGCCACTCATGCCAGCACCTACAAAACCACGCCCATGACCAGCATTCTGATTGTGGGGCTTCCTCTGAGTCCTTTAACATGTTCTATTTACACATTGCAAAGGGATGACACTGTGGGAGGCTCTGATGAAGATAAGATTTGGCCCTAGTGCTCTAGTGTATGCACGGGGAAAAATAATACCTACCTTCTCCATCTTCATGAGGATTAATCATGCATCTTCATCAACCCCACATCCTCTAAAGCTGCTTAAGGGTATTTGGACAATGTCCTTAATAACATGCTTTAACTTTTGGTCAGCCCTGAATCGAGCAGGCAGTTGGACTGGATGATTGTTGTAGGTACCTTCCAATTGAAATATTCTGTTCCATTCCATTCCACTCTATTCCAATGTTTCACAGAATCACAGAATATTCTGAGTTGGAAGAGACCCACAAGGACCATCAAGTCCAACTCTTAAGTGAATGGGCCATACAGAGATCAAACCCATGACCTTGGTGTTTTTAACACTGTGCTCTGACCAGTGGAGATAATCTCAGGGTCAATTCCATTCCATTCCATTCCATTCCATTCCATTCCATTCCATTCCATTCCATTCCATTCCATTCCATTTCCTTAATTGCCCCCCCAGGCCCAAATCAGTCTCTGTCAGTTTTCCCGCTGCTCAGCCCACTGGTGGAGTCCAGTTACTCACACAGCTGAGAACTCTTGTAGTTCACCAGGAGACACGTTACACAAATAACTATTTTTGTCTCTTTAGGAGCTGTGCCTGATGTTCTCCTTTATTCTCTCACTTGTTGTGCTGTCAAGTAAGCTGCAGGTTTCTTGTTCAGCCCTCAGGGCGTAATGACTCATTTGAAAACCAGAATAACTCACCTGACCAGCTCTATCCAAACACCCCACAAGGTGCTTGGGGAAAAAGGTGGATATCGTCAAGGTAATTGCTCCAAAGGCTTGGGAAAGGCTTTTGAAGTGACCTAAAATGATTAAAACCCCATGATATCACAACATGCAGAATATTCAACTCTTCCAAGTACTCTGAAAATCTGGGAAGTACAAATGGAAGCCTATGTTTTAGGACCGGTGTGAGAGCTGGCACTTCAAGAGCGTTTCTCATGTCTCAGACATCCTCATGGGGCTACATGAGGTCCTGCAGACACTGCCATGGGCTAAGGCAGGGGCAGGGCCACCTCAGCCTTCAAAGCCAAAAGGATTCACCACTTAAACTGCTTTTGAACACAACAGCCAAGTCCGAGCCACTAATTTGAGGGGCCAGACCTGGTCCCAGCTCCACCACTGCCACCTGCCCTGCATGGGGCAGGAAGACAACTGCACAGCAGGACATAAACTACCTAAGGTGATGCTACCCAGTGGTCCAGCATGGACCTTGATGCACATGAAACATGGAAGTATTCACCCAACGCAAGGAATTGGAAGCAAAACACTCCAGTGCTAGTTTCTGCATTGCTCCAGCTGGACATTCTCCACCTTACAACTTAGTAAGTTTCAAGCACGTTCAAATACATTGCAGAATCGACTTCAAAAGAGGAGATTATCTGGTTTTCAAGTTGTATATAAATGAAATCTGAAAGGCTGTGATTATTCCCACTGACAGTTAAAGCACCTTCTTCCCTTCTCATCACACCCTGACCTGAATCTCCTGATGGCTGAGAAATACCAAATGGCACAAAGGGAGTTGTTCAACTGATGTGGAGGGAAAAAAAAACCTGGTGGATGTCAGGCAGGCCACTTTAGGAAGACTTGGAAGAAGAGCCAGCCTTGCAGGCGTCCTGAGAAGTGAGAAATACCTCCTTTGAGATGGGAAAGATGTGCACCAGCTGAAAAGGTGGTTGGGAGAAATGCACCTTCACTGCTCGATGTTTGAAGGATTAACTGTATCCCACACACTGAACATCTTGTTCACCCACACATACAAAATTTCTGTGCCAAATGCTGTGGTGGGACCAGGTCAGCACACGTACCCTTTGCTCTGAAAGACACACTGAAAATAAAAACTATCCATTTATATTCAGTTGACCCAACTTTTAGGTGTGCTTTTCTGCAGACAATCCAAGGTGTTGCAAATTTCAGAAATGCAGCTGGCCACAATAAAACCCTTGTGAGAAATAAGGATATTGGTACCACCAGGTACCACCAATGTCCACCAAGAAAAGCTACTGGATACAGCACAAACCAGTTAGATCACAATCACAGGTGATTTTACTAAATCAGCTTGTCTCCCGGCTCTAACGCATGGCCTGGGGCTTCTGCCCTGTTTACCTTCCTTACCTTTATCAAGCACTGATGCTAATATTGGAAACAAAATCGTTTTTAAAATAAAATTGCCACACTAAAAACTGTTGAAACGTCTGCTGAAGATGCAAACAGTCCAAACTGAGCGGCATGAATACCCTCACATTCAAACTCACCAGCACAGCCATGCTCAGTATTTCCCCCAAATTTCTGACTAATTGCCATAGATGAACAACATTTTACTGACGGAGACTCAAATCTCCAGAACGAAAATACAATCCCCAGAAACAATCCCGGACACTTCTGGTGGCTTTGTGTCCTGTAATAAAGCTTTTTCATGCTAAAATGGAGCCTCTCTGCAGACCTTCTGTGGGAGCAGGGCTGCTCACACCAACGTCATGAGTGATGCGCAAGGAGTGGGTGAGAGCATGCAGGTAATGATTATTCCTTAAAAAACCAACCAAGCAACAAAACCCCTTCACCAGCATCATTGCAAACCCCATAAAAACCTGTTCCCAAGCCCCCAGAGGCAGCTGGAGCAGCAGAAAGCCATGGCTTGGCACTGGTGAGATGTGGCACTGCTCTTCCTCCACCCTGCACCACCACCTGTGTGTGTTCCACACAGGGCTCCTGCTAAACAAACCCAGCGTGCTGCCGGAACAGAATTGTCTGCCAAAGCTGACAAACACTGAAGAAACAGCTGTAATGGCACAAAGCCCTCCACCCCTTGCCTCCTGCTGACCCAATCCCCCATCACCTGGCCCCATTACTCTGCCATGCCCTCAGAAAACCAAGGTTCTCCCAAAATCTCCCCAAATAGTCTTTGAACTCTTGCTCCTACTGGGGCTCTTATTTGGGCTCTTCCACCTACCATTCGTGGTCTACACTCACCAGCAGGAGATGAGACTTCTGAGCCACACTTTGAGACTGGAAGGGAAAACGCCATCCCTCCAGAGACTGATTCCCAGAAGCTGCTCAAAGCCATGCCAATTCTTCTGGCCAAGCTCTGCACCTTCTCAGGAACTGCCAGGCTCATGCACATTACCACTACCAGCAGCCCTCCTTTGGAAACTAGCTGTCAAATCCAACATTTGCATTTTAATTAGCAATAATCATATGTTTCACTTACACTGCAATTTTCACCTTTGCAGTGAGCTCTTTGAGGCATGAACTAATTAATCCTGCTGCCTTTGCCAGCTCAAGAGTTAATACTTCCTGCTGCTTCAGTGCAAGTTTGAAAATCCTATTTGCAGAAAAAGGAGCTAAGTTTCCCCAGTGCAGAAGCCATAAATGGAAACACAGTGATCACCTAGGTGGTTGCTCTCAGTGATGATAAGTATGGGTGAAGTGGGCTGTGCTGGAAGAGATGTAGATCAACCCTGGCAGCAGCACAAGTTTTTAAGTGTCCTGAAGATATCAGTGGATTCCGTATGGGATTCATGTTCAACCGTATGTAAAAATTTCAATATTCAATGTACAGTATTCAGAGGTGGGCCAGAGGAAAAACAACAGGAAGCTGGAGGAGTTCTCAGGCCCCAAAAATCTCTGAGATATTCCCCAGCATAACCAGGGTCACATCTGCACCTAGGAAATCCCTAGACCAAGTTGTAGGGTGTCCTTCAAATGACTCCTCAACTCTGATTTTAATCCTGATCAGAACAGAAAACAGCTATTGTGTGAAAGGCCCTTTTAGAGGTTTTTCTGCAGTGGAGGTTTTCACGCACCCAATTTGTGCTGCTGCCAAATCTTCCTGTTACGCAGAATTTTTGCACTGCACTCCAAACATCTCCCTAGACCTATTCCAGAACAACCACTCCAATTTTTCTAAGGAAAACCAAGGCTTAATTATTTTAATAATTCAAAATACACCTTTAAAAAAACCCCAACAACAAACCAACCACAAGATTACTCTAAATATCTTAGTAGGGTAAACTTTCTAGCTTCTTTCTTCTCGAAGTATTACATAATGCTGTAAGAACATCAGAAACTGTTATAAAAAATGTCATGCAGAAACCCCAACCCCTTTGGCTCTGCTCCTTCCCTCCCCAGGTCTATGTCCACCTTCCCCAGCCCTCTCCAATCTGCAGAAGGGACACCAAACATCACTTTGAGCTCTTCTTCCACCAGGGAAAGTAAGGTTTTATCTATACCTGTGTCTCAATACAGGACCAAAGGACCTGATGGACTTGGAACTAAGAGGTTAAGCTTACAAAATCTTTCTGGACTACCTGGGAAAGGACCAGGCCTGTGTGGTTGTATTTTTTGGACAACACTGGAAGAGCCATGCTAGCCAAGGATGTGCTAGATAGCTCGTTTACACGCAAGGATGAAGAGGAGGAACACTGAGGGCTCTCAGAATGGCACTGGCAACTCCAGATGTGCTATGGAAACCCATCAGCAAGGCCCTGTCCGCCTCAGAGGAAATGGCTCCTGGTCACCCCTTCCCTGCCGAGAGCTTCAGCACTGACTGACCTATTCATCCAAACCTGGGAGGATGGAGACCTCAAAGGTAAATCAAGTCTCACAAAAATAAGAGTGTGGGAAGCTCTACAATGGGCAGACAGCCATCACTGGGTCTTCTCTACCCGAATGGAAACCGAGGGTGACAAGACATCCTCTCACGTGACTCACTGGTGGCACCTGGCCCAGAAGACACCTCCCTCCACCCTCAGTAAGCAGCAACAGTTCTCCAAAGCAGGCAGCAAAGCAGTGAAGCATCTCCATCCCATATCTCCTGACACCCCAGCAGGTGTCTGCTTCACAAGAGGCACTGCTGCTTCACGAGGCCAATCCCAAACAGAAGTCCCAGATAAAGTTACACCCATACTCTAGCTAAAGGACTTGATTTCTTTCTCAGCAGTCCTCTCCAACCATAATTGAGCAGGGCTGCATTCACTAAATGAGGAAGCGTCACCCAGCAATCACAGGCAGAAAAGTGACTGGTTTTCTCAAAGCTGCTCTTTGATCACGGGCAGGTCACCTCACTTAAAGTTCTACTTTCTTCCTCCATCAGGCAGGGCTACAGCAACGTGTACTCACTGGCAAAGCAGTGTCTGTCTTTTGCTTTCTCTTTTTCTTTTCCTTTTGGAAACATGAAAACAGTGTCTGCAGCATCAGCCAGCACCCACCTGCCCCAACAGATCCTCAGCGTGGTGGCCAACCTCAGCCAAATTCAGTGTACAAACTGGCCCTGGGCTATGAAATGAGCAGGTCAATGAGATGGAGAACCCCAAACATGTTCCCCAAACATGGAACTGTTGGAGCAAGTCCAGAGGAGGCCATGAGGTTGATAAAAGGACTGGAGCACCTCACCTGTGAAGACAGGCTGAGAAAGTTGGGGCTGTTCAGCCTGGAGAACAGAAGGTTGTGCGGAGACCTCACAGCACCTTCCAGTGTCTGAAGGGGCTACAGGGAAGCTGGAGCGGGACTCTGCATCAAGAACTATAGTGACAGGCCAGGGAGTAATGGGTACAAATTGAAAGAGGGGAAATTTAGACTGGATATTAGGAAGGAATTTTTCCTGTCAGGGTGGTGAGACACTGGCCCAGGTTGCCCAGGGAGGTTGTGGATGCCCCAACCTTGGCAGTGCTCAAAGCCAGGTTGATTAAGGCCCTGAGCAAACTGTTGCAGTGGGAGGTGGCCCAGCCCATGGCAGGTGGGTGATTTTTAAGGTCAATTCCAACCCCTTAATGTTCTGTAATTTCTAAAAGTCCTTCCAGAGTCATCCCTCTTGTTTTGTTTCAGATCTGGATCCAAGGATGGGCAACTCAAGTGAGACACAGGCTTTCCACCAGCACAGGGAAAAAATGAATTACAAATTTAGTCAAGAGATCCTGCCAATCCACTGTCTCTCCAGCCCTATCTGGTCAGCCAAGAATTTGGGGCATTACATGCTGCCTGCTGATGTCACTGGACTTAAGCCAGCAAGACAATTTCACTGCTAACTTCAGTTATCTGGACCCAGTGACACAGCCCTTGTCCAAGACCATGATCCCTTCCCACCTGCCTCTGCAGCATCCACCTGGGGGGATATCCTGGTGGTTGATCCCAGGAAGTCAAGCAGCACTGACGCATGCAAAAAAAAAAAAAATAACCTCTCTGGAACTGCTAAAGAAATCTGCACAGATAATTGGATTTTTCCACTCTCCATTAAAACTGAGTTCCACTGTGCACTGAAATCTGCTGTTTCCCAAGAGACAGCCTTCATATATTGCCCCACACCTCCTACTGTCTTTGCTTTGAGAACATGGCAGCTTTTCCAGCCATGACTAGAAGCTATGGACATGGAATGACAGGACCTTAAACCTCATCTCATTCCACCCCATGCCATGGGCAGGGACACCTTCCACTGTCCCAGGTTGCTCCAAGCCCCGTCCAACCTGGCCTGGAACACTTCCAGGACTCTGGGCAACCTGTGCCAGGGCCTCACCACCCTCACAGGGAAGAATTCCTTCCCAATATCCCATCTAACCCTGCCCTCTGGCAGTGGGAAGCCATTCCCCCTTGTTCTGTCCCTCCAGGCCCTTGTCAGAACTCTTATGTTAGCACAGTTTGGGATGCTCTTTTCTCCAGGCAGTATCATCTCCAGCCAAGGCCCAAGAGTGCAAACCCACCACTCCACCCTGCCAGCACGTGCTGCTGTTTCTGCTGGTTTAGCAGCAGGGCAAACCAAGGACTGGAGCACCTGACCTGTGAAGACAAGCTGAGATGTGTGTCCATCCCAAGAAGTTCCAGCATGGCTACGTGTGGGAGGAAGCTGTGCCCAAAACGAGAGCTGCAACATGCCCTGCTCAGAATGGCCACCAGCTCCTCAGGGAGGACAGGACAAGGGTGCTACAAGCAAGGTGTAGGATGATCCAGGTATGATCCACACACCCTTCCTGTTCCTTCACTGCTCAGTAGATCAGCAACATGACTAACAACTGGAGAAGCCACTGAGGGCCCAAACCCTGCACCAAGTTCCTGTGGCACCTGGTGGGACATGGACACAAGCAGCAGAATGAAAGCAAGTCCTTTGTGCCAACAACACAGGTTTTTGCTTGGTGATGATGGGTGACAGCCAGCCACCACGGGGGAAGGGAGGAACTTGGCCAGGAAGGAGGATTTTCAGCTCTCCCTCTCCCACCGCCTGGAGAAATGGCACAAACCAGCAGAGCTGCTCTGGTTTTTGTTAATGCCCTTTACATAAGGGGAGCCTGGGATGAGTTCCTGCCAGGCCTTTCATGTACCAAGAGCTCTGCTGGCTCCCTAAATATGCACTATACCAGAAGTCTTTTACTTAATGAATTGCTCGCAGAAATATATCAAAGAGCTTCCTACTCGCCACAGCCTCACAAGGGGAATGCAAATAAAGTATTATATAAAAACTTCCCACTGTCTCTTTTTGGGGAGGGAAAAAAAAACCAAACATAAAAGGGTTTAAAATTATTCCATTATCTAAACCTTCCTCATTTATAGAGGCAGTGAGGTGCTCAAATAATATATTGAGTACCTGATCTTTGCCCCAGAGACTCATACGGGGTGAGACCTAGCAAACCTTCTGGAGGTTTAGTGGAGCATGGCCATGCCATGCAGCAAACAGAGGGATCCCAGTAGGAAACCAAAATTACAGATGAGCTGAATGCAATTGTGAGACCAGGATTTTCTCAGCACATGAGTTCACAAAATGTATCTCAGGAGATTCCCCCATGAGCAGACCATTTTCTCACAGCCACCCGTCCACAGAACTGGAAAGACCAGGAGGTTTCAGTGGGAATTCTCTATGTTTTTAAGCCATTGCTTTGTATGGGATGCCTCTCTGCCAGCCTATGGGAACTGACATCCATCTAGTCTCACACAGCTGCTAATACATGTCTCACCAAGTAGTGCAAGAGCAGGACAAGTCTGGGGTTCTCTTTTCCAAAGATACCCAACAACATCAGAAACCAGCAGTTTAGGAATATCCTGGACTGCAGGTTGCATCAAGACACCTCATTTTTACCCTTAAATTGTATTTTATTCAGGAATTGCTCTCAGCCCCAGACTTGTACAACAACCAGTAGATGCTTATATACACACATACTATATATACATGCATAACACACACACACACTAAAAAAAAAAAAAATGTTTCTTTTATTTTTCTTGAACTTGCTGGATCATACAGCCCAGAATTTCAAAGGCACCAGGTACTCAGGAATTATCAGGCATGGGAAAGTGCGCTTCTCTCTAGGCTTCCCTATAACCTTTAGGAAGGCAGTTACTTCTGAAAATGCAAGCCTAGACTACTCTGTCTTCACAGAAAATGAACCACATGCTGAATATATTTCCAGGACTAACCTAGATTTCCATATAAATACCCTTTCTGGCGGCCAGGTTAGAACCACGTGAGGCATGCCATGGTCACTGATACATAGCCCACATTTTCACAGTAGCTGAAGCCAGCAGAAATCTCACATCCAAGTATTTTTCAACTAGGACTGGCAATGCTGAGATCTCAGCTGGAAACACAATAGGAAAAGTAGGAATTCCATTTTCTGCCCAAACCCCTCAAATACATAAAAAACTGCAACAAAAAACCGCCACCAAAACCAAACCAAATGGAACCAAACTAAAAACCGAAACCAAACCAAACCAAACAAACCCAACCCCGTTCCCCACTGAGAAATAATTAGCTGGCTTCTTCCTCAGCAGGTTTGAAAAGTGATTGATAATTTTAATTCAAGACAAACATCTTATTAGTGATTTTTTTTTTTTTCAAATATTGAAAGGTTCTAGTGAAAACTTAACAGGCAGAAATGGTAATAAACTGCACCTGGTCCTCACCAACACGTTTCACTCATATATCAGTGACAGTGAAAGAAAGGCTTGCCTGGACTCAGGAACAATAGCTTGCAGCTCCTCTTTGGTGCCAAGGAAAATTTGTTACTCACAGTTAATGGAAGCCAAACATGGAGAGAGATAATTACTAGCTCTGCTGCAGGCTGGGAGAGAGCCCAAACACAGGGTAAGCAGCTTGGGCATCAGCGAATGGTGTTTGTGTGTAGGAAAGGAGCTCCCTGTAGCAGGAGATCAAATACGTTTAATTCCCAGGGAAAAAAAAACCATCAAGGAAACAAAAAAAACCCACATGTAAGCTGAAACAAAAGAGTGCATGGCACCAGGCAGATGGAGGATGTCAAGAAAGTAACATCCATGCACGACTCCTGCATCCTCCTGTGGTCCCCACCAGGCACTGGCATGCCAGCAGAGCCCTTGGGTGAACAGCCAGGGACCTTCTTCTCCAGGGAAACCCCCTGATCCACCCAAGGAAGCTCGATAGAAATGGCCAGCCTCCCAGCTGAACATCCCAGTGGCTGTCTGCAGTGCTGGGAGGGAGCCTGGATGACATTTGGCTGCCGAATATTTCGATGCAGATCAAAGCCGTAATAAATCAAATCCACAATTCCGTCTGGCACCTTCAGGAGCTCACCCGAAGCAGCACACACCCTCCTACACAGCAACACCCTGCCTTTGCTGGGTGCAGGTGTTGGTAAGGGTGTTCCCAGCATCCTTGCATCCGGGGCCATGGCAGGGAGGGGGTGCCTGAGCCCCCTTCCCTCAGCCAAGAAGTTCCAGCATGGCTCCATGTGGGAGGGAGCCGTGCACAAAATGAGAGCTGCAACATGCCCTGCTCAGACTGGCACAGCCTCTTGCGTGCTCTGCAAGGGGCTCCCAGGTTCCCCCTCACGGACCCCACACACGGGACTGAATCTGGAGGACATCAAGCAGGGCAAGAGCACAAAAGCCACCAGCCTGAAGCCACTTCTCTGGGTGGGACATCCATCAGCCACAACAACTGGAAATGCTGTTTCCCCTTCCCTCAGATGCCTCAGTCTCACATCTCCTCAGGCAAGTGCTGCTCTTGCAGAGCTGATGGTCTCATGGTGACACAGCAGCTCCTCAAACAGGTGACAATGGTCAAACACAAGCCCCCACCCTACCCAACCCTCTTCCATGGGGGTGCTCACATGAGGAGGGACAGCCACCTCCAGCAGTGCTTGGTAAACACTCCTCACTCGTGTTCACACCACGTCCAAGCACCAAACCCAACTCACACCTGGCTTCTGTCACTGCACGACCAACACAGGCTCTCAGCACGTGCAACTTTGCTTCTTCTGCCAGCTCACCCTCTCAGCTGTTTAATGCTCTTCCCTGTAACACCATCCTTGTGCTGCAGCATGTAACAGAGAAGCCCAGCTACACAAATATCCCTCGTTCCAGCTACAACTCATGCTTCCAAGTCAGCTCTGATGCTCCAAACAGCTTCCTTGCACAGGTGGCAATAAGAAAGTCTCCAGGAATAAATGTGACGCTCTGTATTTTTTCCCCTTTAAGCCCCTGGTGAAAGCATCCAACCACACATCAGGATGTTGCCCACCTCCCGTGGTTTGGGCAGGAACGAGCTTTCAGATGCCAAGCAGAAGGACACATCTCCCCTTCCACAGGAGGGGGAAAGCTGGCAGCACCTCCCAGGCGAGGCAGTGCAAGAAACAAAGGCAAAGGTCTGGGGAGGAGGAACTAAACACAAGCCCTACCTGGTTATGTTCGTGAGACGACGAGCCCTTCCCTCGGGATGGGGAACAGCTGCCATCAAGCTGCTCGCTGCAATCCGCTGTCCACTGCAAAAGGGATAAAAAAAGGGATTGTGTAAAATAATAGCTGGGCTGGGCAAAACTGCTGTGTCAGTCCACAGCGCGCAGAAAACACCGTCCAGCCGCGGGCATCGCTGCACACGTGTGGCACCCCCTCCTTTTTGAGGATGATCCCAAAGGCTTTGGTTTGGAAATGCTCCACCCACTGACAGCGGGTAGAGGGAAGATGCAGGAAGAACTGTGGGAAAGCACTTGATATGGTGCTTTGCAATAAAATCCAGCCCCCAGTACCTCCTTGCTGACTCTTGACAATGTTTGGAATCTCAGGTATGTGATACACATGAGGGTGGCTTGATTTTATCATTATTTTTCCATGGAATTCTTCCATGGAAAGTTGGGAAATTTCTGCTTTTCCCAACTCTGTGTGCTTCAGGGATGGATATATGCCCTGAGCTGCCAACACCCTGTGTTTTCATTTTAAACAAAACAGAAAATGAGGATGGAACTGTAGGTTTGGCCATTGACATCCGTGGCCATAGGGGATAAGCAGATGCTTAGGCCAGCTTGCCCCAAGGTTTGGCAGCAAGGTGCCTCCACCAAAATAACTGAATTGGGTGTCATTTGTTGCTTTCTTTTTTTTTCCCCGAAAGAAATGAAGGGCTGCATCATACTGGTGAAGAAAAAAGAAAAAGAAAAAGCAATTTTCACTAGACAAACATGAGAGATGGTGCTTAATCCTAAAGTCATTTTGTCACTCCTTCAACAAAGTGAGGACTGACCAGTCCCTCTTCTGAGGTCTTTCATGCTGGAAGCACTTAGCTGCTCCAGAGACACTCAATGCTTAGAACCATCACCAGGGATGATGTGCCAAGAAAATGAAAAGTAATTTTCATTGTTTGTCGTACAAACAACCACCTGAGAGCTCCCTGACAGGTATGGATGAGGCCACAAAATAACAGTCATTACTACTGCCTATGATCCCTGCTCTCATCAGAGAGTCCATTCTAGCTCACGGATGTGGGGACCTCAGTCTCCCCTCATTAAAGAGGTGCCCTCATTAAAGAGAGTGATGACTCTCTCTCCTGCCACCTCTGCTGAACCACCTGGACAGGCTCATGGTGCCATCAGTCTTGACAGCCTTTAACCAGACCTATCCCTATATCCTTTAACAATTTTGAGTGCAACCACATGCCTGGGAAGGTCTCTCAAGGTACAAGCTCACTCATTATTAGGTCCACAGCAAAGTAAAATTGCGTTTTTCCCTCTGACTTTCCTCTTTTCTCCTGATGGGAGCAAGGTTGAGGACATCCCCATCACAAGAAGATCCACATTTTGGGATTCTCTGAAGTGCTGATGGATTCATCTCCCCTTAGAGCAGCATGGAGGATGTGCCTTTCCTTCCTTCCCCCAGAAAGGAGAGCAGTTGTCCAGGGATGTGTTACCATCCAAGCAACTCACACACACATGGGTGAATGGATTTATCCACTCTCAGGAAGGGAAAACATTATCACAGCCATAAGGAAACAAACTGCAGGGAGATTAAGTAACTTGCCCAGCATTAAAGATTTAGTTGCTGGCAGAACCTTGCAGTTAAAAACAATTTCCTTGGTCTCAGCCGAGTGCCTTTCCCCTAAATCCATCTTTCTCCCTCTAGCTCTCATTAAGAGGGAACATTCCACCTTCCATCAGGCTGGCTTCCACCAGAGTTACTCCAGCCAGCTGCAGGATATGTGCGTGTTTATTCCTTGCTTTGCTAAGAACTGTTTAGGAAGAGAAAATCAGAAATAAAAATTCCTGATTATTTCTTATAGGTGGAAAAATGAAAACCTTTGTGAGACAAAACATAATTCCTTCTTAGTGCATCCATTAAGACATGGGTTGATAAATGCAAGCGACCTAAGTGAAAGCCCATCCTCACTTTTTGTCCAATAAACAGCCCTAGAAATACAAAATGCTGCATTTTGATGGAGTTTCACAATAAATCCTAATTAAACTTCTGCTTCAATGGTCTGGGGTACAACCAGACTTAGCTGCTTCATTTGAGGTGCCTCTAAAAGTGGTTTAATTAAAAGGTTCAGTGTTCAGATCTTTCATTATCATGAATTATTCTTTTAAGATAAAACTCATCCATCTTGAAAGAGAATACTCTCAGAACTGACATTAAAAAGCTCCTTTTTTCCAGGGCAGGCCAGGAAGGAAAGCTAAAATGCCCTTTCCACAACTGGAAGATGGATTTGGTTGCTGCAATCAAGGACTGTAATGCAAAAACTGTACACGGTTTCTAGAGAATTAGAGATTTCTGTCCTTAAGATGCAGAGGGAGCCCAGGCTTATTGGCAGAGCAGTGGATAGGCTGGAAGAGGTTGTAAAACTTTGTATTAATTTATTTCTAATTCAATACTACTTCTGAACTTGACACATTAATAAGCAGAACTTGTCTGTCTGACCTGAAGCCCCTCCAAAGCATCACTTCAAACACAGACATCTTTCAGCCTTAGGTTAAAAAATACACTTTGGATTCCTACATTTTTAAATATATTTTCTCCTACTTCTAAGGGCTTTGATCCTCAAATTGTAAAAGACCTCTTCACCAAAATCTGTTCTTAAAAAGGTTCCTTTGTTTGGTAATTTCTTTACATGGAGGTGATACGAAACAGGTCCAGAGCTCTGGGTCAGATCCTCAGCTCCAGCAAACCTGCAGAGCTCAGGCAGAGCAGATCAAACACTGCTGATACCAGATAAAGATGGGATCCTCCATATACAGAATCATGGAATGGTTTGGGTTAGAAAGGACCTTAAAGCCCATCTCATTCCACCCCATGCCACCCCCTTCCATTAGACCAGGATGCTCCAAGTGCCATCCAACCTGGCCTGGAACACTTTCAGTGACGCACCTTGGGACCATAAAAAACCAAACCCAGCATCAGGAGACTGCTACCAGCAGGTTGGACACCTCAAATACACCCCCAAAAAAGCGAGCTGCCCCAAACTCAGCGTTTTATCAAGTCCTGCTTCGCATCCAAACCCTGGAAGAGCTACTTCAGCTGGGTACACACATCCCCAGCCCAGCCTACGAACCACCAGTGTGCCCCAGCCCCTCTCCCACCCTCCAGTGAGCCTTTCCCACCCACCTGTGAGACGTGGGACTGCGTCTTCTCGCTCTCGCCGTCCCCCTCGGTTTTGTCCGTGAGCAGCCCCTGGACCTGGTACTCCAGGACGTAGCTGTCGATGAAGCGCTCCAGCTCCTCGATCTCCTGGGAGCGGCTGCTCCCCGCCTCCGAGGAGGCCGACGCCACTGAGGAGCTCTCCATCCCTTCAGGGGACACGCCGGGAACACAGGGGGCCTGAGAAAGCGGGATAAAAAAGACAGCAAGGAATTATCTCCCAGTAATTATAAAAAAGATTAAAAAGCCCAGCAGACAAAGCCTATCGGTTACCACGGGCAGGATGTTTTTTGCTGTACATTTGCATTTCCAATAATATTTATAATAATCCTAGGTGGTTGCATTAAGGTTTCCAGGCATGCAAAAAATGTTCCATTTCTGTAATATTCCTGCATTTAAGGACAACACACATATTTCCCGTCCTCCTGCTTAAAACCCAAACTACTGAAAACCTCCAGACATATGCACAAGACAAAAAAAACCCCCCCACACTAAAATGCTTAATTTAATAAATCCCTAGCACTAGTTGTGCTGGATATGGGTGAGAAGCTGTGGGTAATGGACAAGGGTGAGGAAGAGGATGATAACTGAGAAGCTTCTCTAGGGCAGTGGCAGTAGATAATGCTGAGCCAATGGTGGGACCATAAACGGCCCAGTGAGGAGGTGAATCAGGGATCAGAACAGAATTCACTTTTAAAACCTCTCGCTGCAGAAAATTGGCTCTATAGAAGATGTAGGGGGTTTATAATGCTCTTCTCCATCCTGCTTATCCAGGGCTCAATGCCAGTAACTCCATAAAGAAAAGAAACCACCAGCTCCTGGATTTGTGCTGGGCATGGCACTGATCTCTGCTCCCTGTGACCAGGACAGGACCCAGGGAATGGCTGGGGCTGTGCCAGGGAGGTTTAGGTTGGGTATCAGGAAAGGTTCTTCCCCCAGCGGGTTCTGGGGCACTGCCCAGGCTCCCCAGGGAATGCGCACAGCCCGGAATCTGCCAGAACTCCAGGAGCATTGGGACAATGCTCCCAGGGATGCCCAGGGTGGGGTTGCTGGGGTGTGTGTGCAGAGCCAGGGGTTGGACTGGGTGATCTTGGTGGGTCCCTTCCAACTCAGGATATTTTATAATGCTATGTTTGGAAAGAACTAGGCCTTGGACCAGTGTCTTGTGGTGAGACTCCTATTCCTCCTCCCCTGCAGCTGGGAGGGAGAAGACACAGGAGCTCCCAGCACACTGCAGGACACAATAACTTCATCCCTCACCCTCTCCTTCACCAGGAATGCGTATTTACAGTCTGCTTTGAGACAAGTATAAAATTGCTAAGCAAATTTGGAGTGAGTCACATGCCATCCGGAAGGGAAAGGGGGAAAAAAAAAATCTGTTCCCTGCTCATGTAATTTCCAGCTCCTGAACTATTTTCTCCTCTGTCACTTCTGAACAATTGTGGCTTCATTTGGAAACTGCCAGGAATGAGCAGTTCTGGCCTAAAGAATTTCATCTGCTCGAGGAGTTATTCCCAAATGTGCCCAGGCTGTCAAAAAGGCTCATTATGTAGATCAATATCACACATTAGCTCCTGAACAAAAATCATGTGGCATACTAAAAAGGACAAAGAAAAAAGAAAAAAGTCAAGAAAGAAAAAAGAAGGAGCCCCAGAGAGTGTGGAGCCCTGGAGGAGGGCATGCTTCTCCCCTTTTCACTAATTAGTGCCAATTACCAAATGGAAAGCACCAATTATTAAACAGAAAGTGCTAAAGAAAGAGTTGAGAGCACAGGAGGCTCCCGAGAGTGCTGGAGGGGTCTGATGGCATGCGGAGATGGCATGAGGCAGGGGACAGATGATACAGGTGGCCTCACTCGGGATGGAGGGAGCAGGGTCAGAGGTTATCCTCCATCCCGCTGGGCCACACATTACAAAGCCCGAAGTTTTTTTGCCTATTTTAGGGTTTTTTGAGGGTCACACTGGAGGAAATCAAGCCCAGGGCACTGCCCTGGGGATGCTCCGCGTTGAACACCCATGATAAAATGTGAAGTAGAGGAAGAACTAACACATGCCTCCACTTTTGGGGTGCTCACCAGGGCGCCCAACCAGCATTTTGTCAAGTAGCAACAGGAGAGACAGCAAACTGAAAGGAAACACGTCTGTCAGAAGTCACCAGGTCCAGGAAACAAACACAAGCCGCATATTTGAGATACTTGTGCATCTCTAGTGGGAAACTCTAAAACCAAATCATCTTGTGGTACCTTCACCTCTCTCTAAAGGAAACCATCACTCAGCAGGAAGAAAACTCCTGCTCTTCCTGGTGATCTGGGCCTGGAGCTGGTTTCCCACCTCACCTCGCCCTCAAAACACGGACGAAAAAGAGGTTTTCAAAGAAAAACCCTAGCCCACACTTGAGCATCAAAGCATTTGGTATCTTCCCACACTGAGCAAACAAATGTTCGTGAGAGCTCTTCATGAAGCGGTGATCTCTTGGCTCTGTGTTGGCTCAGCACCTACCACAAAGGATTCCCAGACCCCAGGTACACTCCTTAATCATAATTAAGAGAGAGCAACCTCAAATTTGCATTTTTTTTTTTTTTTTCTGCTTTCCCCTTCCCTCCCCTCTAGTTTGTCAAAGCTAGTCCGTAAGCTTCAGGAGTCTGAAAATTACCTTCCAAATCTTTCCTATCCCTGAAAGTGTTCAAGGCCAGGTCGGATGGGACTTGGAGCAACCTGGTGCAGTGGAGGATGTTCCTGCCCACGGCAAGGGGTTAGAGATAGGGGACCTTGAAGGTCCCTTCCAACTTAAATCACTGTAGAATTCTATGATTTTACAGAGCCCATGTGTTAATTACTATGACCATTAAAGAAGGAATCATCAGCAGAAAAAGTCAATAGATGTGCAAACGCCTTATTATAACTTAGCAATTAACACCATTACTGTAATGCATAATTATTATTAACAGCTGTTATTAAGGGTGATCTAAGTGGGGTTCTTGCTCCAGCAAGACTATAGTTTTTATGGCAATTATATAGTTTTACCATTCATCAGCAAATAATAAGAACAAGCATTTTTTTGGTGACACTTGTAGGCTCACTCCCTTTCTCCTAAAGGTGCTCCAGGCTTGCTGAACTTGTGGAAACACGAGGTGAGTCTGATAGGTGAAGAACAGCAACGGAGAAGGAACCCACTTCGGGTTGGGAGGCAATGGAAGAGTGGAACTTGCAATCAGAATGATTTAAGAAAGAATGAGTCCATGATGAGAAGACCACAGACACACAGCACAGTGATGCATTTCCATCAGCTCACTGCAGGCTGGGTGAGAGGACTCCACACCCATGTCTTCCCCCAGGGAGGAGGCTCCAGCCATTCCCCTCCACACCAAAAGCTCTCCAAAACCTGGACTGCAGCACGCTGGCAGTGCCAAGACAGCACAGGAGGGCAACTTTGCACAGCTCTTCCCCTGGGATGAGACCCACCTGTGTCCCAGCCATGCCAAGGGATTCCAGCCCCCCAAACAAACACCATTCCCTGAGGCGAGGAGCCGGGGCTTCTGGGTAAAAACACATTGGCACAGCAACATTACAGCAAAACTGCTGCCCATAAAGAGATCTTCCTAAAACAACTCTTACAGTGTCATTGAATCATGGAATTGTTTAGATTGGAAAAACCCTCCAAGACCATGAAGTCCCCCGGCACTGCCAAGGCCACCACTGACCCATGTCCCCAAGTGCCACATCCACATGGCTTTTAAATTCCTCCAGGGATGGGGACTCCAACACTGCCCTGGGCAGCTCTGCCAGGGCTGGACAACCCTTTCCATGGAGGAATTTTCCCTAATATCCAACCTCAACTTTGCCTGAGGCCATTCCCTCTCCTCCTGTCCCTGTTCCCTGGGAGCAGAGCCCGACCCCCCCGGCTGCCCCCTCCTGTCAGGGACTTGTGCAGAGCCACAAGGGCCCCCCTGAGCCTCCTTTTCTCCAGCCTGAGCCCCTTTCCCAGCTCCCTCAGCCGCTCCTGGGGCTCCAGCCCCTTCCCCAGCTCCGTTCCCTGCCCTGGACACGCTCCAGCCCCTCAGTGTCCTTGTTGTCCTGAGGGCCCAGAGCTGTCCCCAGCATTGGAGGTGCCTCAGCACAAGCATCTTCAGGGCCTTTTCCCAGCTTTCCAGCCCCTCTGCTCCAGCCTAGAGCTTTGGGGGGCTGGGATGACCCAAGTGCAAGCCAGTTCTTGCTCCAATTCATCCAGACAAACCCACATCCCGACCTGCTGTTAGGACAACAGCAGCACACCTTGCTCCTACGCGAGGTCCAATGTGATCGAGCGTCAGCAAAGGAAAGAAAATAAAGAGATTGTTTTGCCCCGTTTCTTGCTTCCATTGGATGGATACTAAGAGCCTAAAATGCTTTTGCACACATGAAGAATATCTTTGAAGGTTGTGGCTTCCAAAGGCAAAAGAAACAGGGACACTACACTGTCACACGCGCCAAAATGGTGAAAGTTGGAAGTGGATTTATCTGACAACTACACAGCCAGAAGCTAATACCCAATGCCAATGCCTAGGTAAAGTCACTGGGAAAGAACTCTAAAATACAGAGTTCAGGCAGAACTACTTCCTGCATCGGGCTTCTTCTCACCTGAACTGAAATTCAGTTATTGAAAGGTCTGACCACCACCCAATCCCAATAAAGGGCAAGTGCTCAGCCCATCTTTCCAACAACATGGCCTCAGCTGTTCAGGCTTAAATGACTGACTTAAGGCATTTAATTGGAAAAGCCATGTCTCTTCCTTACTTCTCCTCCAGTTAAACACTGAAAAAATCCCAGGCCAATCCTCCATTCCTCTGTGACTCCAAAGTGAAGTCAGGAGGAATGCACAGCATCCTTTATCCATAGAAGATTTATTTCTCAGAAATGCCATCACAGGCCAGCTGCTGCAGAGACAGGCTGTGACAGGCTACAGAGCTATCCTGACAGATCCCTGAAAGCCTTTGTCTTGCCACATGGGATTTATCATCCCAGAGTTTTCTAGGAACAAGAGATGCTTCCTATAAAAGGCAGCTGCGGTGCAAATTCTTCACGTACCAATGCAGCCACCTGCTTCCAGAATGTTCTGTGATAGGACATCCAGCGTCCCTCTTGTGTTAGTTCTCCCTTGGGAGTTTATAATAGACTGTGATCCAGCAGGTCCCTTCTGCTCTGAGACACCTGGAACATGAACTGAGGAACAGCTCAGCAGCCCAGATTTGTCCGTGCCTGAATGTGATGATGGTAAAACCGAACCAAACTGAACCCCAGGGAGACACAGGGACAGGCCCCATACTGGTCCCAGACATCACATTGTCTCTCATGAGAAACCAACACCAACTTTCACATCTCTGGTCCAGGCTCTGACCCAGGCTCTGGTCTGTGCTCTTGATCACATGGACCAGGGCAGAGCACAATAGTGCAGGACAACCCTTCTACTTCTTATCTGCTTCTTATCAGCACCTTCAGGTCAGGTGAAACCCTCTGTGTGCCTCGACCCTGCAAACAACCATGCACCAGCTCACACTCTGACAGCAGCATAGGCTCAAGGACCTTTGACTGTCTGTGTTTGGGGCTGGAACTCCTTGCCATCAGCACGGCTCAATTCCCAGCATCTCCTTTTAATGAGCTCCTTCTGTAGCAATATTTTCTCTCTCCTCATCCAGCCCATTTCTAATAACAAGCAATTAGCAATGTGTCTTTCTCAAGCGGTGAGTGCATCTCAGAGAACGAGAAGAGCTGCTCGTCTTTATTGCTGGCAGGCAGCTCTCGTACCCAGCCTCCCGCAGGAACAGTTACTATGGAAAATAAAAGCAGCAGAGATGAACCATGACTCCCTGTACCCAGGTACTGCTGCCATCTCCACAAAGCATCACGTGTCTTTCTTGGATTTGCTGCTCCAAAACCGCTACCTTTCCAGACGTCAAAACATCAAGCGCGGAAATGCAAATTATTATACCCCGGATCTGACCCTTTTCTAATTAAATGTAAACACCTTTGAAAACCACATTGAGTGTTTACTGCTGGGGCCAGCCTTGGGCTTTTCAGATACTGATGCATCCACAGCTGGCTGAGCATTTAATGTATTTCGTCATCCCTCCAGTCTCAGGTCTGGTTCCTGGTGGGGCAGAAAAGCCCCAGTGACAGGACAGGAGCCCACCAGCTGCCACGCTGCAGTGCCACTCAGGAGCCTGGCATGGGACACAGCAGGCAAACACCACGGTGCATTGAAACAGAGCCATTAAAACAAACACAGAAATAAATGGGGAGAAAAAAGAGAGGGACAGCTAAGTGCTGGAGAATCCAACCCAAAACAGCCAGCTTGATCCAGCAAGGAAGGGTGAGGAGTAACCAGAAAGCCAGAAATCCCTCATTCTCACCCAGACAATAATTTATTATGTAGCTTGCTTCCCTGCAATAAGCAACTCTTTGTGGTTGGAAAGTGGATCCTTTTTCTTTTCTTCTTTTTAAACAAAACCAAAGCCACATCACCTTTAGAAACATAAAGTCTTTTAGTGTGTCATTTCTGTGCATGAGGTTGGAGTGGTTTTCTACCAGATGGGCTTCCTTGCCTGGGGGAAGACATCACCTTTGGCTTGTGATAGATATTATCAAAAAAGGAAAGGAAAAAAACAGCACACAGCTAAGAAAACTACTGTCTGAACATCAGGTGAGTGGAGGTGGGTTTATGGGCTCACTCTGTGGTGGGATGCTCCACTGCAGGGGATGTCAGGGCAAGGAGACTGCTGGAGCATCACTGGCTGCAGCAACAACAGCAAGGAACGCTCACAGATTTTGATACAAATTCAATACATGCAAATGCACCAGCATTTCTAGATATAAAATCTGAAACAGGTCATAAAAGGCCTCCAACCAACAACCCCTGAATTGTGAACAGCCTGAGTTTTATAACCTATTTTACACTGGTTCATGCTACGAACTGTGACTTAAGCCAGACATAATCGATTTCCACATTCCCCTGCTTCTACTACAAGCTAATGGACTGAGAGCCCACATTACATCTTATCCTTGTTACTTTTCACCTTTAGAAAGGAAACTGTTGTCAGGTAAAGATATTGAACAATTATTATGAATATCTGAAGAAATAGCATTTCACACATGCTCTCCTCTTTGGAGCTGCAGTGTTTCTCCTTGGAGAGCACACAGCATCGCTCCAGCAGCTGGGCAGGACACGATGGCTGCAGGGATCGTGCTGGAAGACATGAACCAAGGATATTCTCCTGCCAGATGAGCCTGCACACGTGCACCATGCATCCGTGTTTGCCCCTCTGCGATGCACCTGGCAGGTCGCAATCCTCAGGCAACCAACACTTGTATTTTGCCCAGCTCTTCTGGCACCCCAAAGGATGAGCCACGATGCCGTGGAAGCAGCAGCCAGGGCGCAAAACTCCCCGTGCAGGCAGCGCTCCGCAGGCAGAGAGCACAGCCCACATCCTAAATAAAAGCATCACAACCACGGGCTGATCCATACACAGTCGCTCGCGCGCCCGTGCCGGCCACCGCACATCGTCCTTTGTAAATAACGGAAGGGAAACCATTATCAGGAAGGAAATCTTTTCTTTCCAGGCACCCAGGCAATATAATGGGCACTTGGGCTGTGAAAAGCTCTGTAATCCTAAAAGACACATCCAACTCTAAGTTGAGATGTCAACCTGCTGAAGTAATCCATCCCACTGGTGGCTGCCGACGGGAGGGACTGGGCGGGAGCAGAGCACCCCAGTCAGCAGCGGGGCAGGCGTGGAGGCTGCTTAATCCCTATTAAATCATGCCCCTGGTTCACTGGCAAAAAGCATTCTTGTGCCTGTACACCAGCTTGTAGCAGCATTCAGAGGACATACCTTGGCCACCAGCCAAAACACTGGAGCTGCCACTCCGGATGGATTTTATGCTAGGAGGAGCCAGCTGGTCCTCTCCTCCTGGGAATCCTAGGATCACAGAACAGTCTGGGTTGGAACAAACCTTTTAAGGTCATCCAGTCCAACCCCCTGCCATGGACAATGACACCTCCCACTGGATGAGACTGCTCCAAGCCTCGTCCAGTCTGGCCTTGGGCACCTCCAGGGATCCAGGGGCAGCCACAGCTGCTCTGGGCACCCTGTGCCAGGGCCTCCCCACCCTCACAGACAGGAATTCCTTCCCAATATCCCATCCAGCCCTGCCCTCTGGCACTGGGAAGCCATTCCCTGTGTCCTGTCCCTCCAGGCCTTGTCCCCAGTCCCTCTGCAGCTCTCCTGGAGCCCCTTCAGGCACTGCCAGGGGCTCTGAGCTCTCCCTGGAGCCTTCTCTTGTACAGGTGAGCACCCCCAGCTGTCCCAGGCTGGCTGCAGGGCAGAGGGGCTCCAGCCCTGGGAGCAGCTCCGTGGCCTCCTCTGGAGTGGCTCCAGCAGCTCCAGGTCCTTGTGCTGCTGGAGCCCAGGGCTGGGGCAGCTCTGCAGGTGGGGTCTCACCCGAGCGGGGCAGAGGGGCAGAATCCCCCCTCCCCTGCTGCCCACGCTGGGGCTCAGCCCAGGGCACGGGGGGCTCAGGGCCGGGGCAGATCCAGCTCTCACCCACGGCACCCCCAGGTCCTTCTCCCAGGGCTGCTCCAGCTGCTCATCCCAGCCTGGATTGATCCTGGGGGTTGCCCTGACCCAGGTGCAGCTCCAGCACTTGGCCTTGTTAAACCTCATGAGGTTTCCATCCTTAAGGATTCTCATCTCCAGCCCCACCAACTGCTTCCCTTCATCACAGCTTTCCTCGTTTTTGGAAATGAAGCTCTTCTGTGCAGCAAGGATAGGGATAGGAGAGCCTCAGGTGCATCCCAAATTCAACATTTCTGAAGGATGAAATAGGAATGAGGAACCAAGATGCTTTTTGCAACATCAGCCACCTTCTGCACCATTGAAAGCAAATCTTCCCTGGGTTCCTGCTGCTACAGCCAAAGGAAACAATCCTTCCCAGACTTGAGTATGGTGCTGGCTGGGATGGGGTTACAGGAGGAAGAAGATTTGAAGGACAGACAATTCCCTCTGACCCAAGGCTGGCTCACTCACAGGGATCTCTGTACATTCGGCCTAACGTGAGTTTCTGAACTGGAACTGGAAAGAGAAATCATCAAGTAAACCTGTGCCACATTGCAGAGGAAAGTGGAAAATAACTTACCAAGTCCTCCAAGCTAGTTAAGCTCAACTGAAAAACTCCATGCACAAATGAGTATATTCAGAGCTTTTCTGAATCTTTAATTACCTTCACTTCTTAACAAACAAACAAAAAAAAGCCCTAAAAAATCCCACTCAACAACACCCACAAATAAATAAAATTTCCCAAACGTGCCTCTGGACCCCCACTACTCCACCATGTTCTAACGTTTAAGTTATAAAAGAAGCAGCAGATTGGTTTTTACATCACAACCACCCTGGGACCATCAGTCATTGACCTTATTAGTTCCCATATGGCAGCAGCCATGAGATGAGATACTCTAAATATTCTGG
Source organism: Gymnorhina tibicen (assembly GCA_013399875.1). Classification (NCBI taxonomy): domain Eukaryota; kingdom Metazoa; phylum Chordata; class Aves; order Passeriformes; family Artamidae; genus Gymnorhina; species Gymnorhina tibicen. Next base: position 177,269 of record VXAZ01003151.1, read on the forward strand.
TGGAAAAGAATAGGATTTGGGGAAAGTACAATTCCTTCTACAATTCTGTACACACAGAAGGAAAAGCAGATGTTTCCTCATACTGCTTCTGGTTATAATAATAATAATAATAATAATAATAATAATAATAATAAAAAAAAAATTAAGAGTCAAACAAAAGGCCTGGAGAAGCACATGGGGAAAGGGAATCCTGTGGGGTCAGTGTCCAACACCACATGAACAGCTTCACCTTGACAAAGGTAGCCACAGCCAGCATTCCCCATGCTCTCCCCAACTTCTGGAAGCTTCTGCTTGGCAGAGAAAGGCACAGCCTGATAGACACCCCAGCAAGGCATTTGACTCTCATATTTTTGACCCCAGACTGAGCCAGTCACCAAAGCTTTTCCTTCACCTGGGCTTGGAAACAGTGTTCCCCTCAGCTCCTGCTCCTGGAGACATGGATTGGATGTGGTCAGGACAGTCAGTTTCTGTCCAGCAAAGTGACTGCATTATGGAAAAGTGACTCCCATTTCAATCAGAGGGGCCATCCAAATTCAGCTGAGATCCCTGTGACTGCTGTGGTCAAGGAGCGTCATCTAAGGCAGCTCTCACAGCTTGAGAAGATCACAGAATCCCAGAATGGTTTGGGTTGGAAGGGACCTTAAAGGTCATCTCATTCCACCCCCCGCCATGGGCAGGGACACCTTCCACTAGTCCACGTCGCTCCAAGCCCTGTCCAGCCTGGCCTTGGACACTGCCAGGGATCCAGGGGCAGCCACAGCTGCTCTGGGCACCCTGTGCCAGGGCCTGCCCACCCTCACTGACAGGAATTTCTTCATAATAGAGTTTCTTCCTAGATGCCCTTGCAGACCCTAAATCCGCTTTTCAGCCTACAAGGATCTCATGCCATGTTCTCCCACATAATTTCCCATTGCAATCAGGAGAACAAATATGATACCCAGATGGACCCACGTTTTGCACTGGGCCCCCAGCAGCTGTCCCAGGAAGGGACATGATGCAGCACAGGCACCACAGCATCCACCAACGTCTCACCAAGCCCAGGGATGCTGCTGTGTGGATGGGCTCCCTGTGAAAGTCCCAGCAGCAGGAATGCCCAGCGTAGGACAGGGGACGGGGATCAGACCCTCCCCAAGCTTTGCTTTGTACAAGCAGCATGAACCAAGCCCAGGAGCTTAACCCTCCTCTCAAATCCATCCCCAGCTTTCAGCTCCTTCCAGCAGCTGATGAGACAGCTTGAATCAATTCACCAGGAAAATGCCTGCCTTTGGGAACCAGCCCAAAAATACCAAGCACCTCCCCAGACAGGAATCTTCAGGAGCTACTGGCCAGCCACCAGCCTCCTTTTTGAGGCTTGAAGTGCATTTTTTTGCAATCACTCCCAGACTATCACTCTGTTGGGTGCTCTGCACCAGCAATGCTGCCGCAGATCTCCAAAAATTCCCCTCCCAGGTGGCCCCACTCCACCTGTGGTTATTCCCACCTAAACTGCAGTGAGTCAGGGGTGACAAGAAGCCAGCAATGGGGGTGGGAAGAGCAGCCCACTGACCCCCAGGGTGTAAAGATGCTGCAAGCACTTGCACAGCTACATTGATCACCCAGGGGACCTCTGGGTTTGATTAATAACAGGAAAATGAAGCAGCTTGACTCGGCTGAGCCCTGGCAGGCAGGAGCAGGACAGGGAGGTGTTTGTTATTACAAAGCAAACAGAAAGACAGGTACTTCCAGGACATGACAAGTAATTTGTTTTGAAATGAACATGAGCTTGGGAAGTGTCTATTTACCTCCATCAGCAGCAAGGACAGTTGGGACTGGCCCCGACCAAGACAGCTTTGGGATCCACCAACCCTGTGATCTTCCCTGCTGTCAGTGTCCTTGACACCAGTCCCTTCTGCTAACCCCAGGACTTGGATCACAGAATCACAGAATGCTTTGGGTTGGAAGGGATCTTCCGGTGCCATCCCCTGCCATGGGCAGGGACACCTTCTACTATCCCAGGTTGCTCCAAGCCCAGTCCAACCTGGCCTTGGACACTTCCAGGGATGGGCCAGACACAAATTCCCTGGGCAACCTGTGCCAGGGCCTCACCACCTAATTTTTGCCTAATATCTAATCTAAATCTCCTCTCTGTCAGTTTGAAGCCAACCCTCTGCATCCTGTCACTCCAATAGCCTCTCTCTGTCTTTCCTGTAGGCTCCCTCCAGGTACTGCAAGAAAGACCTGTTGAGCCTCAGTGCTGCTGCTGGTGTACTGGGGCCAAGAACCTCAAATTTGTCCCAAAATACCCTTGAGCTGCTCTTTGAGTCCACCTGTTGCATCCATCATGGACCCAAATGTGCCATGCACTACACGTGTGACTGCGGTGTCACCAACTCCTCCATCCTGCCTCGCTTCCCTCTCTTGTAAAACACAAAACCTGTTCTTTTATTTCATGGTACACTAAATTTCCACAGCTTTCCATTACAGTATAAAATAATTTAACACAAATCTCATTTGGGATTGAAACTGGACTTGACATTATTTAGTTTCCTGTTTCAACAAAATAAAAATATCTATTCTCATTGAACCCAGCTAAAAACACTCATCCCCCACAACTATCCTTAGCACCATGTTTTTTCCACAGGCTAATTCAGGAAAAAAAAAATAGTTAGCATTAATTATTTGTTGGGAAAATTCACAGTATCTGAGGATACCTTGGGGTATCCAAAGGATTGTGGGGGGAGGGCTGTAGGGGCAGCACAGGGGAGCAGCATCAGCAGCTTCAGGAGAAACACATGCCTGCTATTCATGTACCTTTGACTTCAGAGATTAGAGAGCCCAAACTATACTGCTTTGCAGGGGGAAAAAAAACAAAAAAAAAAAAAGAAAAAAAAAAAGAGGTAAGGGAGAATTTGATTAATCAAGAGACTGTTTAGTGCTGAACACCCAGATGGTGTCTCACATCAGTGGGTCTTGAAGGTAGAGCCCCACAGCTCCCAGCTCTGGGGTGCCTGCGCAGGGCAGGGATGCCCATATGAGGGGTCTTTATGAGCCACCAATTCAGCAGCAGACTTTAACAAGGGACTGGAAAAGGCACTTCTGCAATAAATTATACAGTGTGAATGATAAAATAAACCTCATTCCTAGTGCTGAGGTAGTGCAGGACTGGGAGGCTTCAGGGGAAGATGCAAAGAATGCCAAGATAAACACACAACTCTGGGGCTTGGGGCAGGTTCTTCCCACTCCTTCTAGAGCTTTCATAGAACCACGGAATGGTTTGGGTTTTAAGGGACTTTTAAAACCATCCAGTCCCACCCCCTGCCATGGGCAGGGACACCTCCCACTAACCCAGGGTGCTCCAAGCCCTGTCCAGCCTGGCCTTGGACACTGCCAGGGATGGAACAGCCACAGCTGCTCCGGGAAACCTGTGCCAGTGCTTCCTGAAGACCCTGGTTCCTCCATGGGAACATCCTGCTGCTGGGGAGCACTCCCACATGTCCATGACATCCAAAGGCCTTCCAGCACCAGGAACCAGAGCTGGCACTCAAGCCCCACATGTCTCCTCCTCCAGTGTTGGGACAAGGGTCATGTTTCTCCTCTGTCACAGTCTCCAGAGGAACAGAATTCACCCTCGAAGAAGCAAAAGTCTGAACCCATCACATAATAACAATAATAATTTTAAAAATCACTTGTTTGCCAGCAGCCTAGATTTGGCTTGATGAATTTTAAATAGTTTTGGTCAAGTCACTGCAGCCAAACCACTGGGAAGAAAACACTGAAAATATTGTTTCACTTTTTTTTGGTATTTTTAAACAAAGGATTTTTTCTTTTATTTCGTGGTGATGTACACTGAATTTCCACAACTCTCCATTACAGTGTAAAATAATTTAAGACAGATTTCCTTTTGGATTGAAATGTTTCCTGTTTCAACAAAATAAAAATATCTATTCTCATTGAACCCAGCTAAAAACACTCATCCCCCACAACTATCCTTAGCACCATGATTTTTCTACAGGCTAATTAAGGAAAAAAAACTGAGTTAGCATTAGCAAAAACTGAGTTAACATATTTGTTTTATGGCCTGGTGTTGAAGAATATTCACAGAATCTGAGGATACCTTGGGGTACCCATCCAAAGGAATGCAGCAGTGCTTCAGGACAGAAGATGCAGTTTGAAGTGTTACTGTAATTCACCTGAAAGTTAGAAAGTCAGAAACCTCAAGAAAGTCCACACATATATTTTTTTCTAAAGAAGAGGGAAATAAGGAAAATGGGAACCCACACTCCCCCAAGAAGGAGGGGCACTGGTGCAGCCCCAGTTCTGCAGGCAAGGTGGAACACCAGGCTCAAGCCCAGTGCCAGCCCTTTCAGTCTTTAACCTCCCAGCAATGCCTCCACTTTGGCTTGTTCCCAGCTCCTCCACGGGCTGCTCTGCCCCAGGAGAAAATATTTACTCTCCAGAGACTATCAGGCACTGCACAAGATAACACCCACGGCTGCAGAAACCCCGACACAGATAAAGCCTCGCGTGATGCGCCGCTCCATCCTCTCCCTTTCAGGTCCGACTGGATCTTGCATGGGGCGAGGGGATAAAAAACCCCAAACAAAACAGGTTTTCAGGGCAGTGCTGCTGACTTGTTGTTTTCCAAGCCCTCTGCCACCGAGCCCCTGCAGTGCTGCTAACCTCTGCTGATCCCATCAGGTGGTTTAACCGGGAAGCTTAGCAGTAAGCCCTGCTCCTGCAAGGAGGCACCACGTTACGTGGGTTATTCTCTGCCTGATGGGGACCGTGGGGAGCTCTCAGACAGCACAGGGATAAATCCCAGCTACAGCTTTCAGTAAGAAAATTAAGTATATGAACGGAAGAAATTCATCCCAAGTTGCAATGTTTTGTTGTTGGGCTGGATTTCTTTTTTTTTTTTTTTTTTCTCTCCTAGGCTTTATTTTTTAATGTTGAAGTACATGTTAAATCCTGTTAACGTGCTGCAAATCCCTGTCTTGCTGGAAGAAAAGAGAATCTGGCACCTCTAAAAAGCACCTGGCCTATACCTGTAGCCAAATAAACATATTATAATCAGGAAAAGGGGCAGGTAGAGAAGGGGAGGGCAAAAGGAAGAAGAAATGGGATAGGGAATAAAAAATAAAAGGGATCGGGAAGAACAACACAAATGAGATGGGGAACAACAACTAAATGGAATAAGGGACATAAAAATGGGATAGGCAACATAAAAGAAGGGATAGGAAAGAAAAAAAGTGGGATAGACAACAAAAAAATCAGATAGGTAACAAATAAATGGGATGGGGAACTAAAGAAAAAAAGGGACAGGTAACAACTCTGCATTCAAGAGCTGGGCAGAAAGTGGCACTGCACAGTTTTCACCTGTTAACTTTGGCATACAGATTTCTGCAGTAAGAGGATGCACGTGTACAATCAGGGCAGAGGGAAGAGGAGGGAGCTGTGACGAAGAGCATGGCTGCAAGGAAATCCCTGCAGGGGGGCTGCCTGGAAAGCCTGGCAGGCTGGGACCACCAAACCCAGCAGGATGGCCATCGGAGCAGGAAAGGCAGTTTACAAGTGTTACACTCTCTCTGGCTACAACCCTTATTCTCAGGCTTCACCTAGCCTGAGCAAAAGAATACTATTATTAAGAGACAGACAATAAATCAAGGAACAGCTTGGAAAAACCCGTGAAGCCTCCCAAGAGCCAAGGAAACCTGCACTAACTAGGGAAGAGCAAGATTACAATAATTAGGTCAGTTGGCGATAAGCCTCCCCAGCACACACAGGCACACACGCGCTGCCGCTCGGCCGGGGAGTGGTGACATCCCCCAGGAGCTGAGAAACCCAGGAGCAGAACGCCAGGAGCACGGAAAACACCAGGAGCAGAAAGCCGTCTGCAGCAGCAAACAGCTGCAGCTGCTCAGCTCCAGGTCTGGGGATCGGTAGGTGAAGCCTGGGAAACTCTGACAGGACACTGGAAAATTCCTTTGCTTTGAGCCGTGGTTCAGCAGCCAACATGTAACTCGAGTGTGAGATCTGGGTGTGCAGCTTGGAAACAGCAGCAGGACTCAGCTGGAGGAGGCCCTGAGCAGGTTTGATGTAGAAGCTGGCTCTGCGCTGAGCAGAGGGCTGGCCCAGAGGACCTCCAGAGCTCATGCAATCCAGAATAACTCCAGCATCTCACCCAGGGAGACCTTCCCTCAGCCCAGACTTCCAGGACAAAGCAAGAAAGATGCACTTCGAGCTTAATCAAAACCAAAAGAAATTTCTTCACACAGCAAGGGGTCAGGCTGACCTTTAGGAGAGGAAACAGGCTGACGTGAAATTCAAGTACACGACAAACCCACTGAGCAGAACTGCCTGCTCTGGGAGGCAGAGGATGATCCCATGCAGCGAGTGCTCAACAGGGTATGCACGCACTTTTCCCTGTATAAAGGGAGCCAGAAGCTTTTTATTACCCAGCTCCTCCTTCCTGGATGGTTTGCCATCAGCTCTGCCCATCTTGGCAGCCTCAGGGCTAAAGGACTTTAAAGAGCCACAGCTGCAGCCCCAGAGTGGGGGCTGGAATGAGATCACATCCAGATGTTTGACCCCAGAACAAGCAAACAGGAAGGGCAGACCAAAGAGGAGGATGTGCTCACTGCCCTGACCAGCTCTTGGCTCTTCCTCTCCACCTGTGCCATCATCTGCCTGTCTCTGATTTGGCCATCCCACACTGGGGCCCAGCCTCCAGCCCAGAACACAGACACCAGTCACCTATTGCTTGGGCTTTCGGGTCTCCCTCCTGGCACTGATTTGAATCAAACCACCACCTTCCAAAAGACATTTGCTTTTCTTAACAGAGGGAGGCAGACATTCCCTCACTGGAGCCTTCACATTGTTTTCTAAGCTACTTCTTTCTGAACACCTCACCAATACTCCCACCTGCCCCTACAACCCACAACAGATCCTCAGAACAACCCAAACAACAACAAACACCACGGGATGGTTTTGTGAAGCTTCCTGCTTGCAGTCCACACAGCTGTGTTGATACCAGCAAGCTCTTCCACCTGCCAGCTGTGCAGTATCCAACCTCCGCCCCACTCAGGTGAAACCCCACCTGCAGAGCTGCCTCCAGATCTGGAGTTCCCAACAGCACAAGGACCTGGAGCTGCTGGAGCCAGTCCAGAGGAGGCCACGGAGCTGCTCCCAGGGCTGGAGCCCCTCTGCCCTGCAGCCAGCCTGGGACAGCTGGGGGTGCTCACCTGCACAAGAGAAGGCTCCAGGGAGAGCTCAGAGCCCCTGGCAGTGCCTGAAGGGGCTCCAGGAGAGCTGCAGAGGGACTGGGGACAAGGCCTGGAGGGACAGGACCCAGGGAATGGCTTCCCAGTGCCAGAGGGCAGGGCTAGATGGGATNACTAAGGTCCTTCCCACCTAAACCATTTCAGGACTGATTCTCTGAATTCATGAAGTCCTTCAGGATGTAATTACTCCACTGACTGACTGATCCAAATTAAACCCAATTCTCACACAAGAAAAGCATCCTACAGACTCAACTGTCCTCTATGTGCTTCATGCAACCATGAAGTTCCTACACTCACTACAGTTCACTAGCCAAAACCCAGCAGCCCCCATTAAATACACACAAATAATTTTCCATATTCCTAGGTCATGCAGAAGATGTCATGCACAATATTGACCTTCAGCCTCCAAACTCCCCTCATCAGCATCCTGACCAATGCTCTCATTTGGTTATGTGCTCCAACTTCCCTCCAGCACATTAAGAAACAGTCTCTACAGTTCCCTCTGTACTTTCAATGAAAGTTCACTGCTTTTTTTGTTAAAATAATTGGCTAATCAAACCCATTGCTTCCAAGCTGATATTCCTCCTAATGCTTTAACCAATAGACAGAGATGTTCAGAAGGCAGCTAATATGGCCTGAGCAGAGCGCAGGATGCCGCGACGACAGGTTCATGATGTGGCTGGATTTCTTAAAAGAGAAGAAAAAAGATGAACACAAGCAAGTCTAAACCCAAGATGGGTTACTGGAGTATTTCTAGGTGATGACCAACTTCATGTTTCCCAGCACACCCTTCACTTCCATGCAAATATTCATCTTGGCTGCCAAACTTCCACAACTCCTCAATTACATATCTTTTCACATCAGCCACCACCTCTGCTTTTTTCAAGCAGAAAAGTTGATTTTAATGCCTGTATTGTGTCACAACAGCCAAAACTGGACAGAAGAGACAAAGGACCTCATCACATACAATTACTCCTGAAACTCAAAATTTGAGAGAAGATAAAATTTGAGAGAAGAATATTTTGAGAAAAAGGTATTTCCTTCTCCCAACAGTGTTATAAAGCAAAGGAGTAAGCGATGCATGTTGGAATTCCTTCAGCAGATCAAAATTGCTTTCAGGGTTTGAGTATCTGATTTGGGAGCAGAAAGGAACGATTCTGTGGGGCTTGGGAGTTTCATCTTTTTATCTAACCTTCTCCCCTTTAGAGAGAAGCAGAGCTGTGCTGCCTTCCAGGGTAGGAGAATAATTAACCCGAAATTAATGCACTTGTTTTTTATACAGAACATGGGACACCAAATGCCTGCTATCACTTAGAGTGATTTATTGGCTTCCTTGCTGAGCAGCAATGTCTGAAAGCCCTGTGGAGAGCAGAGCAGGCAGTGTGTCCTCCCTGGTATTTCACAGCCGTTTCAGCCCTGCCATGAAAGGCAAGCTGGCAGCAGTCCTGCATGGAGCCGGCGTCACCACCCATCCATCACCCACACCCACCTCTCACACCATCACCCGGGCGAGCAGGGCATCCTCCAGCAGTGCCAGCAGCACAACCCGAGCCACCTCCCCTCCTGGGAGAGCCCATGACATCGTATTCCATCATTTTTTTTATAGTATGACCAGGCCAGCCCTCGAAATTTCATTTGGCCATCCCTTCCTCCACAGATGTCCCTACGGGTGAGGAGCAGACAGGAGACTTGGAGCTGCCGCGGGTCCCGGCAGCATGTCCCGCTCGCTGCTTCACTCTCCTCCTGGCACAGGGAAAGATCCTGCTGAGGGCTCATCCTTCCCCACCGTGCCCTTCCCTGCCGGAACGTGAGGTGAGGAGGCAGGAACGTTCCTGCTGAATGAAGCGAGCGTAACTGGAGGTGCTCAAGGCATAGCCAGCAAGGGATGACGGTGCAAATCAGAGCCGGGGGGGAAAGGCTGAGTCACTTCCTCCCCCACAGCCCTAAATAGAGAAGAGCGTAAGGAAAATCATTCTCCCAGCTGACAAAAAAGGAAGAGAATCCCCGGTGTAAAAAAAAAAAAAAAATTAAAAAAATCAAAGTGCACATAGTGACAGCAGAAGGGAAAGGGACAGAAAAGGCAGCCTCCTGCTGCAGCTGAAATGGCAACAAGAGCAGAGAGACACAGAGCTCCTTTGGGAACTGGAGGCTCACTAATCACTTTTAACAGCAGCTCCAGCTCCAAGGCAAGTTCATGGACCATCGCTGATGCTGAAAAGCCACTGCAGTGCTGCCTCATCTTCTCCAGGTGATGCTGCCAGCCATGATCTCAGTCTAGATCGGAAACTGCAACAAGCCTGGGAAGTGTCCGAGCAAGCTTTTGGGGACAGAATTTACCCACGGGTCAGCATGCAAAGACTGTGTGAGCCTGTAGGTGATAACACATGGAACATCACTATCAGGAGCAGTCACAGTATAATACCTGATTATCCATCCCAGCAGGCATGTGGGAAGGCTAAGATCAAGGCTGGAAAACCCTTTTGAACTGCAGGATACCAGTACAGGCAAAGACTCTGGAGAGAAATCAGCCACCAGCTTTTCACTGCAAGCTCAGTGGTCACACACAAGCACAAACTCTGGGCACAGTGGTGTGGGAGAGGAGAAAAGGAGAAGGAGAAGGAGAAGGAGAAGGAGAAGGAGAAGGAGAAGGAGAAGGAGAAGGAGAAGGAGAAGGAGAAGGAGAAGGAGAAGGAGAAGGAGAAGGAGAAGGAGAAGGAGAAGGAGAAGGAGAGGGTTTGGGTAGGGAGGGACCTTTAAAAGTTATCTAGCATCATCCCACCACGCCCTCCCTGGCAGCAGCCCTACAGCCAGCTCCTCCTTCCCCATGATCAAAATTATTTGGGTTATTTCCTTAAATAAAATGTAGTGAATTACTAAGGTAATTTACTTAAGAATTAGCCGACCTGCTTGCACCCAGACAGATATTATTTAAGCTCACGATTGATGCAGCCTCTCCTTGCAGACAAGCAGGAATTTGCATTTCTCTTTTCCACCCTCTTTCTTACAGAAAGCTAAGTTCTTTTCTCTAACATGTGCCCTCCTCTGTCAAAATTGGCTGATATTAGTCCCTGGGTTGAAAAAGCTTCTGGAGGAATAGCGAGTGACAGCCAGTCTGAGTGCATAAGCCTCATTTCTGTTCATTGGGAAAAAAAAAAAGCAAGCACAAAAACAGGGGAGAAGCTTCAAAGTGACTGCAGCTGATAAATGAATCTTTCACCCCATGTGACAAAAATATATTTATCAAAAAAAAAGTGAAGCAAGTACTTTTTCTCAGAATCAATTTTGAGAAAAATGATGCGTGCTCTGCAGATGCTCCAAAATGCAGGAGCAGGGGGAGAACCAGTGCCCTGAGGTGAATCTTGGCACTAAAAGCATCCTGGCAGGGAGGGATGCTGCGGCTCTGCTGACAACCAAGCACTCCACAGGGCTGTGATGTCCTGTCCATGACTGATGCCGCTCCAAGCATCTGCAAAGGCAGGAAAAACGCTCCTCTGCCTGTGCCAGGCCAGCACAGGGATGGACAGAGCAGGGATGCAGAGAGAGATGGAAAACTCAGCATCCATCACAAGAGCTTTCCAGAAGTGTGTGTTTCATTGCAGAGCTGCTGTCAGGGTACGAGAAACTGCTGATCTCAAAAGGAGGGGGGAAAGCTGCGAGAGAAAACCATCCACTGCCTCATCACAGCCCTTCATCCACATCTGTGGCCTCCCCTTCCTTCCAGATGTGGCCTCTGCAGACATCACAGCCAGGACCCTGAAAACTTTACCTGGTTCATCTACTCACTCGCAAGGATGAAACGTGCAGGTGGCAAGAAAAATAGAGAAATAATTTCTCAAAGCACCCTCGAGCCTCCACATCCTGCTGTAAAACTTCCTACTGCAAAAATTACTGCTGCAAGTTTCACCTTCACCGGCCCAGCTTCCCGAGCCAAAGAAAAATATAATCAAAGACGCCTCCAAGGCGATCGTCTGGCTGGGAAGAGACATTCCTTGGATCAACGATATGCCCTGATTTAAGGGAATACACTTCCCATGGGTTCAGGCATACACGCCTCTCTCCTCTTGCTGTGCAAAGCAAACACCTTCTTAAACATAAAACGTTGTTATTAACCTCCAGCTGACAATCACAGCACAACCACAACCCTTCCTGCTTCCTTTTCTTCTCCTTCCCAGACACACAACAAGGTATTTTTGATGACATGTTATTAAAACGCTCCCTGGTTTCACTGCAGTTGGACACGGCGCCCAGGAGTCCTCCGGCCCCGGAGGGTTTGCTTCTGGGTGGGTAATACAGGGAAATGCAGCACCCAAAAGCAAACCAGCATTTTAGCCTAGGGAAAAGGAGGCTCAGAAGAGACATTCTCACTCTCTACAACTCCCTGACAGCAGCGTGCAGCCAGCTGGGTGTTGGACTCTTCTTCCAGCTAACAAGTGACATGATGAGAGGAGATGGGCTCAAGCTGCACCAGGTGAAGCTGAGATTGGGTATTGGGAGAAAGTTCTCCACTGAAAGGGTTGTCAGGCACTGGCACAGGCTGCCCAGGGCAGTGGTGGAGTCCCCATTCCTGAAGTGTTCAGGAAGGATGTGGATGTGGCACTTGAGGACATGGTTTAGTAGTGGATATAGTGGTGGTACTGGATTGGTGATTGGATTTGGTGCTCTTAGAAGTATTTTCCAACCTTAGTGATTCTGATTCCATGATTTGCAGACTACTGCTTTGGTTGGACCTAGGCTGCACCATACTCCTGCCAGTGACTGGAGCACACACTTGTATGCAGGATGAAAAAATCCTTTAAAATTCACTCCAGGGTAATTCCTGCAAGATGCCTGAATAACAAACACTAAGGAGTGTTTTCACAGACACTGATGTCCCTCAGGGCCACCTGCAGAAGCTGGTGGCCCCAGGATGAGATCCCCACAGACCACGTAGCAGAAAGAGCAGCTTGCAGCCACAGACACAGGTGAGCACAGCTCTGCAAAGCTGCCCCAACCCCAGTCTCACCCAAGGCTGTTCCACCCAAAACCAGCTCCATGTCACGCACAAAGCTTTGGCTTCAGAAGAGAGGTGCTCAGTCTGGTGGCAGCCAAGCCCCCTGAAACATCTGCAGTGCATTTCTGTTGTAGCTCAAAACTGCTGTGGTAGCACAGACAGACTTGTGAGATTTAATCAAATTATGTAAAACACTTGGGGTCACAACTGCTTACTTCATAGAAACACAGAGTCCCAGAATGGTTTGGGTTGGAAGGCACCTTAAGCCTCATCTCATTCCACCCCCTGCCATGGGCAGGGACACCTTCCACCGTCCCAGGTTGCTCCAAGCCCTGTCCAGCCTGGCCTTGGACACTGCCAGGGATCCAGGGGCAGCCACAGCTGCTCTGGGTACCCTGTGCCAGGGCCTCCCCACCCTCACAGGGAAGAATTTCCTCCTAAGATCCAACCCAAATCTACCATCTTTCAGCTTAAAGCCATTCCCCCTTGCCCTGTCACTGCTGGACCTTCCAGCAGGCCCTCTCAGCACTAATTTGGGGATGGATGGGGTGTGACCCCTGACACTCGGCACGGCACAGCTGATGTCAGGGACCTTGGCTGCTGCAGTGTGACACCCTCCCGTGCCACAGCCTCCCAAGCCACCCTTCCCATGCCAACCCGAGCACTCGTGTCCCATGCCAGCTGCCACCCAACACAACTGGCGGCAGCTTGGATGTGAACACCAGCTTCTCCCAAGCTTCTGTCACAGTCCCAGTGAATGCCAGCCAAGCAACACAGCTCCTCCAGGATTTCCTCAGTTCAAAAGCATTTTTCAGAATTAATTATGAGCCCTGCTAATGGCTCCCCACCGCAGGTGCCTGGGGAAGCAAGCTGGTGGCAGCTGTGTGTCCCCCAGTAGCTTCTGCTCTGGCGCAGGGCAGGCTCCAGTGGTGGTGAAGCCTCTCCAGGGTAGAACAGCCTATACAAACCAGTCCCAGAGAGTTGAGTCCGCTCCAGAGGGAGGGAAAAGGTGGGGTTTTTCTGGGTTTCTTTTTGTATTAAGGCCAATTGCAGTAGGTTGACCCTGGCTGGATTCCAGGCAATCACGAAAGCAGCTCTCTCACTCCTTCCCACAGCTGGACAGGGGAGAGAAAATAGAGCAAAAGGGTCATGAGCTGAGATGAGGACCATGAGGGATCCCTCACCAAATACCATCGTGGGAAAAACAGGCTTGAATTGGGGATATTAATTGAGTGTATAAACAACACAATCAGAGCAGGATAATGAGAAGTAAAATAAATCTTAAATTAAAACACCTTCCCCTCATCCCTCCCTCCTTCCCAGCTCTACCTCCTCCCCCAGTGGTGCAGGGAGATGGGAATGAGGGTTATGATCAGTTCAGAACAAGATGTTCCTGCCACTGCTCAGGGAGAGAAGTCAGAGTCCTTCCCCTGCTCCAGCGTGGGGTCCCTCCCACAGGACAGTTTTCCCCAAAATACTCCAGTGTGAGTCCATCCCATGGGCAACAATTCTCTGCAAACTGCTGCAACATGGGTCACTCTTCCACGGGGTGCAGTCCTTCAAGGACAGGCTGCTCCAGCATGGGTCCCCCCAGAGAGCCACAAGTCCTACCAGGACACCTGATGGGCTCCTGTTTCCGCAGATCAGTATATCCCTGCCAGGACCCTGTTCCAGCATGGGCTTCCCACGGATTCACAGTCTCCTCTCAGGCATCCCCCTGCTCCAGGGTGGGCTCCTCCAGGGGCTGCAGGTGCACCTCTGCATCCCCCTGCCCTCCACGGCCTCAGGGGCACAGCTGCCTCACCATGGGCTGCACCAGGGGCTGCAGGAGAATCTCAGCTCTGGCACCTGGAGCAGCTCCTGCCCCTCCTCCTGCCCTGTCCTTGGTGTCTGCAGAGTTGTTCCTCTCACGTGTTCTCACCCTGCTCTTCTCTGCCAATTACAGCTGGGCAACAACTTTATTTTCTTCTTAAATCTGCTATCCCAGAGACATCACCGTCATTCCTGATGGGCTCGGCCTTGGGGTCTGTCCTGGAGCTGGCTGGCGTTGGCTCTGCTGGACACGGGGGAAGCTCCTGGCAGCTTCTCACAGAAGCCACCCCAGTAGCGCCCCCCCGTCCCCCCCCCAGTACCAAAACCTGGCCACGCAAACCCCATATGCCCATTCAAACCATTGGTGAGAAACAAGAAGCTTGTGGGCAGCCACGTGCATCCTCAGGTCACCCGGGCATGGCGTGACAACAGGGCACGGGGGACACCACACAGCCACCCACCGCTGCTCCCCATCCCAGGGACAGCCCCACCACATCCACGTTACCCCACCCATATCCCTTCCCATCCTGGTGGAAATGCAGATGTTTTCCACCACCACCCCCCTGCATGGATGCAACCACGCTGGGGAAGGAGAGAGAAAGCTGAGCCAGCTGCCACAGAGGAGACGCCCTCGGTAAGTGTCTGCACGTTATGAAATACACCTGCAGCAGGTTCCTGGCCGACAGGTGTGGCAGGATTTGGTCCTGCAGAGATAGCACAGGCAGAAGTTTGGTTCTGTCAGCACAGGTTCTCCCACCACCTCAGAAACCAGGTTCTTCTTCTCCTGGACCGCAACTGCTACGTGCCTGGGGGACAGGGAAGCCGAGGGCTGTCTCTGCAGAACAGGAGCTGGGAGCAGTGGCCTTTCTGGAGTGAGCGCAAGACTAGTCCCAGCCAGCCTGTGGTGTCTAAAATCTCAGTGGTCCATGGACTGCCTGGAACGACTCTCCAGGATCTAACTCAAAGCAGCAAAATCTCAAATCTATTAATTTTCCATAATAAATTTTCTGCAATCCATCCATGATAGAGACACCACCTCTCATTCCTGGCCACTGTTGAGGTACCTCTACATTTCAGAAGACTGACAATGACAATGCAGAATCCAGCAAGCCAAGACTGACCATGGCACAGCCCAAGGCAGACACGAAAGAAACAAAACTTCTCATTTTAGCACGGAAACTTAAATGCACAAAAGTTTTGAGAACATCCATTGTTGTTCCCATCTCAGCCTGAAATGAGCAAGAAACCCATTTCTCTTAGGACCACCAGCAAGGCGTCTATGTCGTAAGTGAATATATATAAATATATGTGCAAAAATGTATATAAATAAATAAATAAAAATAGCCAGGGTTGCAAACAAACAGAAGATGATTGGTTGGTCACAGTAGCCCTTCATTTCAGATGACACAGTAATCTGCTAATTATCCTCAGGTGGCAGAACTGCCCCTTCTCCAAGGAGTTTCACAACAACATCCCAAGGCATTTATGGAGATTACTCATCCAGAAGCCTCAATGCTTCCAGTCTTCTGCGGTCCTTTCCCCAACCTGATGCTACCCCAAACAGAGCAGCAAACTGTTAACTCTGAAACTTAACGATGGTGTAACGTAAATGTCTTAACACTTCTGCCAAACTGAAGAACAGTGCAATCATTAACAGTATTTAATTACCCCATCAAAACAGACAGGAAGAATGTTAAATGTGTCCCAAACAGCTCCTTGAAAAAGCTGCCCCCAGCTTCCATAGAAACCACAGGGTCTTGCTATACTTTCAGCTACAGCTCCTCACAAATGCACAGGACCCCAAAGACTCGACTGAACAGCAAGAACATGAAATTAAATTAGGTCCAGGAGGGTTTTCTTGCTGCTTTGCAGAGACCTGTGGGCAAAATCTCAACCAGTGGTAACTACCACAATTTCACACCCTTACTGCTGGGAAAAGACCAAGCAGATGCAAGAATGGCTGCAAGGAGAAACAGGAGAGAGAGACACAAAATGAGAAAGAAGGGGAGAGTCGACACAGCAAAATTTGTCCTCACCAGGAGACCACAGCAGAGTGAACTCAACCATGGAGTTCACCCCGAAGTGAGGATGCTCCAGAGAGCAAAAAAAAGAGTATTATCCTCATCCAAGATCAAGTGCTGAAGGAGAGACTTCTGGAGATAAAGCCCAGCACCCCACCATCTCCCCTTCCACAGTTTGGATCCAGGGCTAACATCCATCAAGTATGTTTCCATGCTTTGCATTCTATTTCTCATGGCTCTCAGGAACCCTCCATAGACCATTCCCATCCCACTTCTCGATCAGGTTGACTCAGCTACGGGAACAAACGTGCCAAACCCAGCCAAGCCTCTCAAGTACCTCAGTCCTCTCCCAAAACTCATCACAGAGGCAGAGCTGGGGTTCAGTTCATCTCCACAGATAGTCTCTCCAGTCTTCCATCAGCTGGAGAGCTCCTGGATGCTGGACATTACCCCCCGGCTCACCTGAGACAAGCTGCTTCCTCACATCACCGTCACCTGCAGCAGCATCCAACTGCTGCTCCTCTGCTTTAAAAGCAACCTGAGATCTCATAAATGATAAAAAAAATGCACAGCCTGAGCTTCTCAAAACAGCCACTGCTCATCTGTGCCAAAGATAACATAACTCAGCGCAGGGAAACCACAGCCTACAAATCTTACCCAAGGCTTGAGGGGATAAAATGCAGCACAAGGTTTTGCTCTTGGACCTGGGGCTCAGCAGTGGCAGAGCAAAGCCTTTATGATCCTCACAGAGAAAAATAATGTGGGTGGACACAACAAAATGGCTTTTTCCACTCACTGGAGACGAAGCGTGAATATTTGCTTGTCAGGGTCACATAAATCACAAACTGAGTGGGGATGTTTCCTTCTCCATCCTGCGTGGCACCCCCCTGCCAGAATCTGGATGCTCAGGGGATGGTCCACCAACAAAAAGCCTTGCTAGGTTCTGTAGAGAAGGGACCATCAAACGACCTGCTCTCATTTTGGCATCTTTGCATTGAAGGAAACAACCTGGAATCTCGGTCTATCTTCTGCTTCCCCCCACCTCTTCAATTTCTGTTAACAAGGCTGTGATTTCAAGCTTCATCCCACACCTGCCTGAGAGGTGGAGAAAGAGCAGCATGGATTACTGGAGAAGGAATGAACGTGGCACCCATGGACACGTGGAAACGGCCCATTGGAAAGAAGCACCCAGGTTCTGGGGCACTGGGAAAGAGCACCTGTCTCTTTCCCATCTAATGGCATTGCTGCCTCATCCAGTGTGGGATCTCACTGGGGGGAATCTCACCCTTTCCAGAGAAGCCTGACCCAGGGAACAGCCCTGGGAGGTGAACCTCAGTCTCGTTTAATAGAAAAACAACTCCAAGGGCTGAGTTTTGAAGCACGGGGAGGCCAGTGTCACCCAACAACTGTGCCTCCAGTTCGGCATTTCTGGGGGCAGCTGCGGCAAAAAAACATCCCACGACTGCCGGCTGCTCCGCTGCCACAGCATCTGTTGTCCCCTACTGTCACCCACCACGGCCCCCGAGACCACGCGCAGCCGGAGCGACTCTGCAGGAAAACGACACCCCTAA
>VXAZ01003151.1:195662-208827 GCA_013399875.1 Gymnorhina tibicen
CCCCGGATGCCGCACTCCTGGGCCTCTGACAGCTCTGACAGGAACCTCCCGGACCCCACAGCTCCGGGATCTGACAGGGAACCCCCCGCACTCTCCCACCCGCCGGGGATCTGACAGGGAACCCCCGCATCCCGCACCCCCCGGGGTTCTAATTCGGACCCGCTGGTCCCGCACCCCGCGGTGTCACAGAGATCCCCCGGATCCCAACCCTCCGGGGACCTGGCAGGGACCCTCCGGATCCCACAACCCCGGGATGTGACAAGGGACCCCCGGGTCCTGCACTCCGGGCATCTGACAGGGAACCCGCGGATGCCCGCACCCTGGGACCCGCAGCCACCGAGTCCCCAGCCCTGCAGGGCAGGTGAGAGAGCACCCGGGGCTCAGAGCAGCCTTTGGGGTGGTGTTAACCCACCCAACACACAGAGCGCCCGGGCAAACACGGATTCGCACGCCCTCACCTGCATCCATCGGGATTCAGTTCAGAGCTGCATCCTCTCCCATCCTGCCTCCTCGCGACAAAGCAGCATCCAGGGCTTTAAGGAGCCGGGGGTTAAACTGGGCTGAAGAGAAGGTGACTGCAAGTGTTTCACAGAACCACAGAATGCCTTGGGTGGGAAGAACCTTGAGATCATTCAGTCCCACCTCCTGCATGGGCAGGGACACCTTCCACTAGATGAGGCTGCTCCAAGCCTCGTCCAACCTGGCCTTGGACACTGCCAGGGATCCAGGGGCAGCCACAGCTGCTCTGGGCACCCTGTGCCAGGGCCTCACCTCCCTCACAGCCAGGAATTCCTTCCCAATATCCCATCCAGCCCTGCCCTCTGGCACTGGGAAGCCATTCCCTGGGTCCTGTCCCTCCAGGCCTTGTCCCCAGTCCCTCTGCAGCTCTCCTGGAGCCCCTTCAGGCACTGCCAGGGGCTCTGAGCTCTCCCTGGAGCCTTCTCTTGTGCAGGTGAGCACCCCCAGCTGTCCCAGGCTGGCTGCAGGGCAGAGGGGCTCCAGCCCTGGGAGCAGCTCCGTGGCCTCCTCTGGACTGGCTCCAGCAGCTCCAGGTCCTTGTGCTGCTGGAGCCCAGGGCTGGGGCAGCTCTGCAGGTGGGGTCTCACCCGAGCGGGGCAGAGGGGCAGAATCCCCCCTCCCCTGCTGCCCACGCTGGGGCTCAGCCCAGGGCATGGGGGGCTCAGGGCCGGGGCAGGTCCAGCTCTCACCCACAGCACCTTCTCCCTTCTCCCAGGGCTGCTCTCAATGCATTCTCCAGCCAGTTTGTGTTTCTGCCTGGGATTACGACAACCCACATGTAGGACCTCGCATTTGGCTGTGTTGAATTTCATGAGGTTTGCACAGGCCCAGTTCTCAAGCTTGCCAAGTCCCTGTGCATGGCAGATAAGCCAAGTGTTTCTATATAAACGCACAAAATTCGGAGACGAGAAATGTAAAAACCAGAATTTAAGCACCTTATAAACATCCCTCTAGCCCGCTGGATCCCTTCAGCCCCGGTGCTCAAAGCCACCCAGAAATGTTCCTGCAAGCAAATTAAACCACTTTATACCTACCACATCAGGCTCTCAAAAACACCCACCCAACAATCATCCCCCTTTTCTTGTGGTTTGGGTTGTATTCAAGAGGTTAACTTTATTTCTAACCATGGATATTTTGTTGCTCCCTGTCTGGTTCTGCCAACACACTCTTCTGGGTAAATGGATCACGTTAATGAACATCAACGGAAGAGCTGCAACCATAAATTCACCAGAAATGCTGGCCTTATGAAGAAACCTTAATTCTACTTTGACAGCAAAATCGGATTCCAAAGATCTCTCTCCCTGCTGTGCTTTATTTTGGGCCGTATCGTTTGCCGGGCAGGTTGTCATGACAACCTGATATTCACCGGAGGGTGGCTGTAATTGGGAGAGTACATTGTTAATTTAGCTCCCAATTCTTTTTATTTTGTTGTATTTTAAGCAAAGGGGGACTGCCTAGATTTTAATATTTTTATCTATGATCATACTATGGTTTAATTATTAATCTGAGTGCCAATAGCATCTCTCCAGTGACGGCTGAGCTGCAGAGCTCACCAGGGCAGAAAACGTCTCTGCCCACATCCCTTTTGCCCAGCTCATCTCCTCACGCAGCCTCCCCGCATTCCCTCCAGCTCCCAAGCCCCAAACCAAGAGCCCCCAGGTTCAGGGTTTCACAGGGATGCTCCCGGTGCATAGGAGCAGGGAAGGGGATAAAAGAGGTAGGATCCACTCTTGCATTAATGATAATTTTTTTTGAATTTCAGTGTCAGCTTTAACCTGAAAACAGTTAATCTCAGATAGTTATTTAGAGCGACTCGCTCTCTGTGGAGAACACCAGCCCATAATATTAACGTGTGAACAGGCTGGCACGTGTAAATCCAGCCCCTGCGTGGGCACAGCAGGTCCTGGCCCCACATGCTGGGACATCTCCATGCACCCCACTCCTGCCCCAACCTGCTCAAGGCATCCTTGGCCCGGAGACATCACAAAATGTCACAAAATGCCACCAAGCGCTCTCCTGAATCCTTGCTGGAAGCTGAAAGGTGGCAGGGCTGGGGGCTCTGGTTCTGGAACTCGGATGGATGCTGGGTCAGGGCACACGACTTCCAGCCTGAGATTTTTGGGAAATGACCCATCCTGCTGAGCACAGCGTCTGTGGGAGCATGAGAGGGAGCTGGGTTGATTTTTCTAGCAGGCATGGTGGAGACACGGACAGGGTGACAGCAGGGTGACCGAAGGCAAACCCACAGATGGGTGCCACGCTCCGGAGGAGGTGCCATGTCTGTCACCTCGCCCCAGCGCTCCCACCCTCGCGTGGGTTTGCAGCTCCCCGGCCACGCTGCTCATGGCGTTCACCGTTCACATGTCCCAGCAGGAAGAAAGGGCAGCTTTCTGGTGACTGGGGACTTTTCTCCAGGAGCTGGCGCTGCTCCAGGTCCAAAGAGCAAAGCGGAACTGCCGATCCCATCCCCATGCAGGAGCAACCCTGCTCTCCTCAGCCCCTCTGAGCTGCACATCCCAACCTCCTCCTTTCATCCCTGCTTCTGGCTTAATCCTATCATAGCTTAGAAAGGAGGGAAGTTGGGAAAGGAGAGGGTTTCTGCTTAAAAGGAAAAAAAGGAGAGGAGTTGTAAAAGCTGGGGATGGAGGAGGGAACAGAAACATCCTTCTTTCAAGGAAAAGATGCTGTGGCTGCTGTTCTGGGTACCATATGCCAGGTAATAACACGAGATGACTCAGTGTTTGGAAAATTAAATTGGCTCCTTATTAAAAGCATGTATTTAGGGAGGTAGTGAGGTGTCAGGGGAGTCCCTGCATTGCCTTAGCAGAGGGAATTCAGGCAGGCTGTCTGGCTCCTTATGCTGCCGAGCATGGAGTTCACAAAGTGCTGGGACACGTATCCCGCCTCAGCATCCTCCCAGGCCTGCTCCTGGGGAAGCACTGAGCGTCTCTGGGAAGATCTTAGGAGCTCTTCCTAAGCTCTCTCCTACCTAATTCAGTGGAAACTGTTGGGTGTCTGCCAGTGGGAAGTGCTCCAGCCTCAAGACTTTTGTCCCAGGAAAATAGCAAGAGGCGGAAAGAGCAGCCGGGGACACGAAGATATTTGAGAGCACAAGCTGCAACGCAAAAAAAATCCTGTGCCAAACTCTGGTCTTGCCCTGGCAATAGCCTTTAAAATGCCTCGGGAATCTGCTGATTCGAATGGGAAATACAGAATATTTGCAAAGCACCTTGCTCGTAGCTGCAGTGTGCTGGTAACTTGGTGCTCTGTCTCTAGCTCAGAGCAAACCTTGGCCTCAGAGAGAGGAGCTGAAGGCAAAATTCAGTGTACGGTGTTCTGCTCAAATCATACATCCCCTTGGTGGAATTCTCGGTTATACATACAGACAGGTACTGAAAAATTAAACTAAAGATGAGAATTCCTTTTTTTTCCCCAGGTCCTTCCTGCTTAGGTGGGATGATGGAGGTGTCTGCCAGGATGGAGGCACAGTGATGACCTCAGTGGTTTTCTAAGAAGTGGCCATGGCCATTAAATGCTCAGATGCTCCCTCAGAGACTTCTACAGGAAAATAAACATTTAAAATAGTCGGTCAACAATCTTCCTGCCAGAATCAGACTGATCATTATTATGGTCGGGCTGCAGTTGAAGTGAAAGCAAATAGACCTCCTTTAAAAACACAAATAATAGACCCACTGTAGGAGCACAGGACTGGAGACAGACAAGGTCTTTATTCCCATCCTGACAGAGCCTGAGTGAGCAGCTCTGCCCTCCTTCCCAAGCATCTGTCCCCCTTCCCAAGGGAAATGTCTGTCTGTGCCTGGGGTCCAGGGGCATCAGATGTGGGGTTCCAGCAGTTCCTGCTCCATCCAGGCCTTATGGTGTGACACAGTCTGGCTGGAAACCTAGAGAGAAACAGAGGTGATGGAGTGTGGATGTGGCCAGCTAGGGTGTTCCTGACAAAAGAGACAGTGCTAAGATGTCAATACTCTCTCCTGTGTGTATATATATATATATATAAAACTCAGATTTCAGAGCAGGGTACCCAAGGGTGAAGCAATGCTTGGCTGTGGTGGGAGGAGAAGCTGGTGTTGAAATGCTGAGTGTGGGGACAGGCTCCTTCCCCTACTTCCTGGTTATTTTTAGAAGGGCATTTTTATCCAGCACAGCCATGGGTGCCAAGGCTGTTTGCAAGTCAAGGCTAAATTCACTGGTATTTGGAGGAGGTCTGAAACGGGAATGGCCCGGCCGCCTGGAGAGCTGGGTTTGTGAGCACTGATTTCCTCCAGAAGGGTTGAAATCCTGCTCTGATGCTGCTTTCCGTACTGCAGGTGAGAAGATGCAACTCAGAACAGCTCGATTTTCTCCTTGACCTCCCACGCAGCTTAAAATAATAGCCTTAATTTCCCATATTTCACGTAATTCAGTTGAATAATGAGACTACCTGGACGTAATTAATTACTTTCCTCCACCGATTTAATTCACAGCTACATCTTTGGATTAAAGAGGACTTAGAAATACAAAGTATGATTATCCAGGTGAGAACAAATTACCAATTTAAAGGATCACCACGATTCTAGCACTGAGGATTTGCAAAGGTCAAGCTGCTGACGAGGCTGAGCCGAGAGCTGGCAGTGGCAGCGCAGGGGCTTGGGATGGTGATGAAGGATGTCCTTCCACGCCAGGCGAGATGGATCCTGTCAGACACCTCCGCAGGGTGACAGAAAACATCTCTGACAGGGACATTAATAACTCCAGTTTTGCCGGAGTTCGAATTAAACATTGACAACCATGTTTTGCAGAGGCATGGCTGGCCAGGAAATATTACAGTAACCCAGAAATCGCTCTCTTCCTCTGGCTGCAAATGGGATTTTTTTTCCATAATCCCTTACTGGGGGTATTAATTGCATCAAAGGATTGTGATGCTGCTTAGAGGGGTGCGGTGGGAAGGAGTTGCTAATAGTTGGGGTGGGAGAAGGAGCAGGAGAATTTCACTGGGTGAGGGATGTGGAAAATCCAGAACACTGGATGCAAAACATTTTTCTGATTTGATTTTCCAGGGAGAAATTATTGCAATCTTTCAATAAAGGGGGCTTAGAAGGGCAGACTTTTTAGTAAGGCCTGTAGTGACAGGACAAGGGGTGAAGGTTTTAAATTAAAAATGTGTGGATTTAAATTACATATAAAGAAGAAGTTTTTTACAGTGAGGGTGGCGAGGCCCTGGCACAGGGTGCCCAGAGAAGCTGTGGCTGCCCCTGGATCCCTGGAAGTGTCCAAGGCCCGGTTGGACAGGAATAACGTGGGATAGTGGAAGGTGTCTGTGCCCATGGTAGGGGGTGTAACAAGATGAGGTTTAAGGTCCCTTCCAACCCAAACCACTCCATGATTCTGTGGGTCTCTGCCTTGGCCATTTCATCACTCAGTATCACTCTGTGTAAAGCACTTCTATTGACACTGCTGATTTTTAAGCAAACTGCAGCCCCAAAAGTCTGCCTGGAATGATATAATAGCAAGGAAGCCAAGCTTTGGGCAAGCACTGTGGTCCTGGGCACACTTTTCATCATGAACAAGGCTGAGGAGAGCAGGCTGGGCACCACAGAGAGCTGGGATGGCTGCGCCACCTGAGCTGGCTCTGCCAGACCCAGGGCTGGTACTGCCATGGGGCTGGTAGCCCAACCCTTGGCTGGAGAGGGAGGAAGGCAGGATGACTCAGTGGGCTTGGGTTTGGATGACCTGGGCTACTGGTGATGGCAGATGAAAGCCTTCAGTTCTCAGCTTCAGCTTTCCTGCTCTGAAGTGGGTACAGCTCTGCTTACCCTGCTGGGAAAGCACCTTGGGAGTCAGCTTTCGACGTCAACGCTGTGTTTGTAGGGATAACAGCAGCCCCAGGTCAGCAAGGACTCCTTGAACATCTGCTTGTGGTCCTTAGGACGTGTCCTAGGAGAGAATCTTCTTTGGGAAAACGAGAAGTGTCTTGGACTGTGACACTACAGCCTCGTGCCTCATCTCCTTCGGGGTTGTGGCAGCTCCCTTGCCTGGTCTTGGGTTAATCCAGAACCTGGTGGGGAAGAGCCCATCAAGGAGGCCTTCACCACACACCTGCTGATGGCAGCAGCCCAGGTTCTAGCTTCTCCTGCTCCTGGGAGCCCACATCCTCTGCAGTCATCTGCCTGCACCCTCTGCTATCTCCCATGCATCTTCTAATGCTGCCTTCCCTGGCCCTGACTCACCTGCTGGTATGGACATCCTTCCTTTCCGGCCACATCCTCTCTCCGCCTACCAGCAGAGCCACCAAAAAGGAAGGAGGATTGGCAGCAAACAGCACTCCAGCACCCATCAGCCGTGGGGGAGCTTGGAAAATGCGTATTTTTGTCAGATAAGTAGTTTATATTTTATGCGCAGTGGAGAAACCATCAGGGTTGCTCAGATTCTGCTCCTCCGAGGAGAAGGACTCACACCCCTCCTTCCACCAGCGAGATGTGATGCCTCAGAGCACCCGAGTCTCTCATCCTCTTTTCCCCACTGGGCATCTCCACGCTGTGAAATGATAGTCCTTAACCACATAAACTTGTGGTTTCCACATGCCAGCAGCTCAGGCTGAGCAATGACAAGAGCCCAGGATTTATCCTTTGTCTGCTAATAAAATAAGCAAGCTTATCTTCACGCTGGCTTTGCTTCTTATCACGTTGCTTTGGTAAAAATACACCCTGCTGGAGTCCTGCCCTCCCTTCCTCAGCAGCTGCCTGGGGCTGGCACCCCAGTTTCGACCCCATTTGCCTTCCCAGTAAGGCAACTGGGGAGGAAAGGGAAATACTTTCATTCCCTGCTTGCTGCAAAAGCTGTTAGAAAAAAAGGGTTTGACATGCTCTTGCTTTTGATAGGAGGAAAAAAGAGATAACCATATCAAACCACAGGCACGTCAGGCACATGGCAGGTATTTTATCATGTTCTGGCCTCTGGGAATGAGAGTAGGGCAGGTTTATATTAACCATGCTGGGACAAAATAGAGACATGCTGATACCCTCATATCTACACACAGGGTAGCAGGCACACATCAGATGGAAATTTGCAGCTGCCCAAATAACCAACAACATGAAGGTACCAGCCGACCTCCCCAACACAAGCTATCCCCTCTAGCACAGGCACTGCTTAAAGATTTGGCTGCTTGAAAGCAAAACTTCTAGTTGTTCGCCCCAAAACGCTCAGTGTGTGACATCAGAAATGACAGAAATAACGAGAGGTCTTTTCACCTTGCTCTGACTGACACTTTTCACCCCCGTGAGCTGGAGTGTGGAGCTCAGGGCACTGAAGAACCAGAGAGGCTGGGGGAGCCTGGCCTTGAAGGTTTCCAGAGATGGGACATCTGCCACCTCTCTGGGCAACCTATGCCAGAGCCTCACCACCCTCATTGTAAAAAACATCTTTAAAAAGGTTTAAAGTTTTTAACTTTAAAACCTTTACCCCCCATCCTGTTGCAACAGGCCCTGCTAAAAGGTTTGTCCCTGGAGCTGCACATGGATTTGCTAACGGCTGTCATATTTTCCATGGTTTTTCCTAAAGAATCCTTCAAATGCTATAAAAAATAAGGAGGCAGGCTTTTTTTTTTTTTTTCAGAGCTTCCTCCACAAAATAATGATCGTGCTTTTCTAAAATGTCACTGTAGTATGACTGTGCTCTGCCCCAGGTAGGGACCCCCCCCGGCGGGGCTGACTCCACACCACCCTGGCTTTCCTGTGTAGCTGGACTCAACTGTTTTTCCCCAGGGATGGGACACAGGGAGATGGTTTCCTCCCTGCATCGAGTGAGGAAATGTCCCTTGTTTTAGAAGTGACAGTAAAACCTGGGAAGATGCTGAGTTCATCCCTGCTTAGCTTTGCTCCTATGAATAATTATTATCAGGTCTTTGGAGCTAGACCAGGAGTGAGCACGCACAGCCCTTCAGTCAGCAGATATTCCAGTGTCCCTTCTTCTGCTGCCGAAATAAAATGTCTAATTTAACTCAATTTCTAAATTATACTAATTAAAAAGTACTAGCAGCACAATTAAGTGCGCTCCGCAGAGAGAAACTGCTTTTCATGAAAGGCCTGCTTTTGGATTCCAGATAATACGGTTTCCAGCAGATAATGTTTAATTTCTGTATAATAATCCCGTATTCCCCAGCTGGGCTTCGTTCACAGGGGTTGAAGTGCAGACAGTTAGAGCAATAGTAGACTCAAACCTTCCTTCCATCATCCATCCAGGTCCTGGAGCTGAGAAATTCCATGATATTTGCAAGGTGTGGTGATGGGAAATTATTTTCTATGGTGTTAAAGAACGAAAAAAACCTGGTCCCCTCTCCCAAGTAAGCTGTGTGCTCCTAGGAGGGATTTTACTTCAGAAAGGAGGGAACTTTGCTACAAGAACAGCCCTGAATAAATCTTGTTCTATTTGTTCTCTCCAGGACACAGCAATTTTAATTGAACAAGGGATTATCAAGAAATACAGGTCTGCATGGCAGGACATGAAAGATGGACAAATCTAGTTGCAAGCATTTAAGAGCAAAGGAAATTAAGGGTGTGGGACCTGGGGCTGTGGTGGATTCCTCATCATCTGGAGTCTTTAATCAAGTTGTTTCTCTTTTATTTTTGGGGTGCGTTTAATAGAGGCTTCTAAAACAGTGTGCTGGGGCTTTAGTGAATCGGTGGGCATTGTTTGGGGATTACAGGGTGGGGCTCTGTGGGCTGTGGGAGAGAAGACATCAGAGGAGACCGTCCCTCCTGGCCTTGACGCAGCAAGCCTGTTCCTGCTCACCTTGGGAAAGATCCACCTCCAAACATCGCCTCGGAAATCCTGGATAAATTATTTGGGCGTGCTCGGATGCAAAGGGAAGTGTCAAACCTGGCGGCACCCCTGGCTGTGGCGGGGCTGTGACCACCCTGCGAGGGCACTGTCCCACTGAAGGGACTGGGGAGAAAACACACAAGAAAAATGAAAAAGAAATCTGTTAAAAAAATCATAGAATCCCAGACTGGTTTGGGTTAGAAAGGACCTTAAAGGTGCTCTAGTCCAATCCCATGCCATGGGCAGGACACCTTTCACTAGACCAGGTTGCTCCAAGCCCTGTCTAACCTGGCCTTGGACACTGCCAGGGATTCTGTCTGGAGAGACAAGAGTTTTAGAGTTTTAATAGATTTGGGGTTGTATGAATGAATGCTTCTTTTGCCAAGAAAGTTTGGACCATGTGATCCTTGGGGTCTCTTCAGACTGGAATTCTGTGACCCCTTACAGTGCTGCAAGCCCAAAGACTGGATAACACGTATACAATGGCCACAAGCAGCTAAGATACTTCCAGCATTGGTAAGGAGGTTTCTGTTTGCCATTTTCAGCATTAAATTGTAGTTTCTCTGTGTCTTTGCCTTCTGCTGCCTGACTCCTGTGGGGTCAAAGGGCTTGGCAGAGGAGCTGATACACCACATCCATGTGATATATGGGAATATACTAGGAAGAAATATAGGAAGGATCCACATAATAAATGGGAAAATATACAGGAAGGAATTCCTGGCTGTGAGGGTGGGCAGGCCCTGGCACAGGGTGCCCAGAGCAGCTGTGGCTGCCCCTGGATCCCTGGCAGTGCCCAAGGCCAGGCTGGACAGGGCTTGGAGCNGAAAAAGAAATCTGTTAAAAAAATCATAGAATCCCAGACTGGTTTGGGTTAGAAAGGACCTTAAAGGTGCTCTAGTCCAATCCCATGCCATGGGCAGGACACCTTTCACTAGACCAGGTTGCTCCAAGCCCTGTCTAACCTGGCCTTGGACACTGCCAGGGATTCTGTCTGGAGAGACAAGAGTTTTAGAGTTTTAATAGATTTGGGGTTGTATGAATGAATGCTTCTTTTGCCAAGAAAGTTTGGACCATGTGATCCTTGGGGTCTCTTCAGACTGGAATTCTGTGACCCCTTACAGTGCTGCAAGCCCAAAGACTGGATAACACGTATACAATGGCCACAAGCAGCTAAGATACTTCCAGCATTGGTAAGGAGGTTTCTGTTTGCCATTTTCAGCATTAAATTGTAGTTTCTCTGTGTCTTTGCCTTCTGCTGCCTGACTCCTGTGGGGTCAAAGGGCTTGGCAGAGGAGCTGATACACCACATCCATGTGATATATGGGAATATACTAGGAAGAAATATAGGAAGGATCCACATAATAAATGGGAAAATATACAGGAAGGAATTCCTGGCTGTGAGGGTGGGCAGGCCCTGGCACAGGGTGCCCAGAGCAGCTGTGGCTGCCCCTGGATCCCTGGCAGTGCCCAAGGCCAGGCTGGACAGGGCTTGGAGCAGCCTGGGACAGTGGAAGGTGTCCCTGCCCATGGCAGGGGGTGGCACTGGATGAGATTTACAGGTCCCTTCCCACCCAAACCATTCTGAAATTCTCTGATTCTTTGGTGTTACTCCCCATAATAACGGGAATACAAAAATGCCCAGAGCAGCAGAAGCCCTTTCTGTCCCTGGGAGAACAATACCTCCACTGGACCCACTCACTGCATGTCGAGCACTCGTCCTTGAGACCCACAGCCCACCCTTCCCCACCTCCTTCCCTCCTCTTAACACCACAACCTGCTTGAGACAAGAGAAGGGAACTGGCTGCCCCTCCTGCCCCGGCAGCACCACATCCCACACCCCATCCAAGGGCACCTCCATCTTTGAACAAAGCAGGCATCACCCTTTGAAACCGCCCTGGGCTCCTGCTGCAGCCCATGGCAGGTGAAACGCGGCAGCAAAGTTTACATAAAGCACACTCAAACAGAGCTGTGTTTCTGCCTCTGAGCCATCAGCTGTAGCAGCTGATATTTTCTTGGCTTTCTACAGGTTTCGTGCCATAGTTTGTCACACAGAGAATAAATTATAGGATTCGTTGTGGTATTGATGAGAACAGGTTTCTCGGTACCGTGACCCTGATACACCAGTAGCCTCCTCTTCCAGCCCTTTTCCCACATCTGAGCTGCCTTTGCTGGCAGCAGCCAAGCCTCAGAGACACCTGAGTCAGGTCCTGAGTAAGCTCTCAGAGGAGCTGGTCTTGTTCCCCTCACTTGCAGCACTCAGCTTGTTCCAGCCTTGGATGTGTTTGCTCACACAGGTTATTCCCGTTCAACGTCTGACCCGAGGACACCCGGCAGAAACAATTCCCGGTGTGTTCACCTGGGTGTTCAGAAAACTAACCCGGAACCACATTCCTCCACGAATGCTGCTGAAACACAATTTATGAGACCATTCTTCTTAGACCATTGGACTGTATGTCTGCAAGGCCAGGTTGGACGGGGCCTGGAGCCACCCTGGGATAGTGGAAGGCATCCCTGCCCATGGCAGGGGGTGGAACAAGGTGAACTTTAGGGTCCCTTCCAACCCAAACCTTTCTGGGATCCTCTGATTCTTAGAGACCATAACCCTCAAGTATCCCCAGCCATGCAGGAACCATATTCCTGCCATATTCCAGTACCATATTCCTGCCTGGAGCACTTTTCCCATACAGATGTTGTTCCCATCATTCCCATCCCCATCCTCTGTCTGGCAGCAGTCACACACAGAATGGATATCAGGATATTTTTCCCACGGATTTGGGAGAGCGGGGAGAGAAAGCTCATTTTGTTAAAAAACAAAAAAGCAAGCAAGCAAAAGAAAACCAAAAACCAAAAAAAAAGAGGTTTTTGGTCTGTTTTCTGTATGAACCTTTTCCCCCTAGTTAGAGTTAAGTCTGGTGGAATGCCCCTTTATTGACTTGCTCTTCAGTTAAGCACAAACCCAAACATGCCTGTGCTGTGGAACAGCATTTGCTGTTCCAGTGTGAGTCCTGGGGATGCTGGTTTGTATCCAAAATGGCACCAGCATCACTGATAGAAAGGGCTCTGCCTAGTTGCCCAAACGCTGATGTTTTATGCCATGTTTACGTTTGATTTTTTTTTACACTCTAGGGCCTCTGCCTGGGCACATGGATGACACAGGACCTCCAGGACCTCCACTGGAGGGGGAGATCTTAGGGAGATCTCTAAAATACCTCAGTTTCTAAACCAAAATCAAACCGTACAAGCCCAAACCAGATGTCTGGGCAGAGCATAAACCAAGGAAACATTGGAAAGTCACGCTCAATCCAAGCTGAGGTTCATTTTCCCTCTCCAACCTCCCCTCTTGCAGCCCCCTGGTTTTCCCCCACCTCCACCACATGGCCTTCCTGAAAGGAGGGAGGGAAGAGGTCTCTGCTGTGCATCCCAACTCCAATTCTCAGCCTTGGGTGAGGCAGGAACCCTCCTTGGGAGATGCCCAACCTCTGCTTCGGGCACAAGGGTTGGTGGAGAGGAGCAAGCTCCTGCTTTGGCAGGAAGGAGCCTCTCCCTGCGGAGACCCAGGCGGGGATTGGATGCCCATGAACCTCCTCTGTTGTTTGCCTGTCAGGGAGCTCCCTGCCCCTTTGACCTCATCAAGCTTTAGGATTTGAGATACTCCTAGTCAGCTGAATCCTTTCACATCCCAAAAGCCCAGACCCCCTGGCTGTGTTAACAAAAGCACTGCTGCGCAGTTGGTTCCAAACGTTTTACAGTCACATCAAGCCCAAAGCCCAAGGTTTAAACTTTACCCTGCCTGTGAGTTAGGTGGATAGTGTTATAAATGAATCGATTA
>VXAZ01003152.1:0-22498 GCA_013399875.1 Gymnorhina tibicen
AGTATTCTGAACAATTTTTGTATGGCTATTTTCCAAAAAGTTTAGTTACTGTGTTTGAATACAATCATGATAAACTTTGCAAAGCAAACAAAATCGGTAAAATATTAATTTACTAGTTTTACTCAAGGGCAATAATTTATCCTATATATGACTTGATGCCTCTTTCTCCAACTGAAAAGTTGATTTCCCGTTCTGGGAAAAAAAAAAAATACTGTCCACTTTGCAAAACCATTAGCTTTGTTACT
This sequence comes from Gymnorhina tibicen, assembly GCA_013399875.1. Lineage (NCBI taxonomy): Eukaryota > Metazoa > Chordata > Aves > Passeriformes > Artamidae > Gymnorhina > Gymnorhina tibicen. The sequence continues at coordinate 246 of VXAZ01003152.1, forward strand.
CATATGCTAGCAACTACCAGTATTGGCTAGACCATGGAAACACAGTAAAAATAGTCAGTTGGCTTTTAAGGAAAATTTGATATTATAGCAGATAATATTCCCCTTCCTTTCTTCCACCACAGAAGTAAATCAGCTGAGTATCTTTTGTTACCCTGAGTCTCTACCTAAGTAAATTGCCCTTGACTGAATATCACAGTTAGTAAAAGATGGTCATCTCATGACCTCTATTTCAGCAGAGCAATTTATCAAAGTATTTTTTTATGTTGATATGCTTTTCTTTTCAACCTTTACATACATAGTCTGTTAAGATCCTACTCAGAAGATTAAGCTTTATGTTTCGACATGTAATTTTCATTAACTTCTTTCTTCAGATATAGACCTAGTTACTCTTATATTTAACTTCAAAATCACTGAGATCATTTAAATGACTTGAGCTAGGCACATGTGAAAGAGCTTTGCTGAAACAAGGTCTAGAATATTATATTTTATTATGGTCTTAATTATTGTCTTAATGTTGCTACTAAAAGCTTAATGATATGAACAGCAGGACAATAGATTCCCTTCAAGCCTAAGAAAAATGTTTATTTAGTATATCTAAAATGGTTTTCAGGACTTGAACTCTATAATCTTCTTTACTTTAGTATAGGCTACCTAGTGTGTCATGCACTATATAAATCATGCCCAATTGAAAAAGCAAATGCAGTTGACTTTTTATAACCTGTTTAAAAAGCTGATTGCACTGCATTGATAGCATATTCCTCTAGGGAAGTGAATCATGCTAGAGAGTCTGTATCTTGTTAGGATTTGCGATACAGTTTTCTTTCTTTTATGCCTTCAAAACTAATAATATTTTAAATGCAATAGAAAAACTTCAGAAATACTGTGATTTCATAGAAGGATTAATTTTAGCAAGAAGTTCCACTGGCTAGATCCTTGTAAATTTTTCAGCCTATTTTCAATCCCAGACTCAGGCTGGGGAAAAATGAATAACACGAATATTCAAATGAAGGCAGAACTGAAGGACAGAAGAGTGCACTTAAGAAATAGGATGGAGAAGTAAGGTGTAAGAAATTAGGACAACATGATAAGCATAGAGGTAATTAGGAGTCTGCAATACAGAGATAGGCCAAAGGTGATAGAAAGGGAAAAAGATAACATAATATGCCAGGTGAAGAATGTTATTATATATACAAGGAAGATGGAGCAAAAGGATGAAAAAGGATGAAATTGCACAAACATCTGCTGACTCAGTGTCGTGGTTTGAATGTGTCAGCACTCCAAAGGCAAAAAGCAGACCTGAACTAGATAAAAAGTAAAATACAGATCTAAGAAATTATGTTGGTTTATTTTATTTTATATTATTCCATTTTATTTTATTTTATGGACTGATAAAGTTCAGATTAGGTGAATTAGAAGAAAGTGTACTTCTTTTTTTCTGTGATGTAGACTTTTTGCTTAATGATGCTCAGACTTTACTTCTTTTCTTCTTCTTCTTCAAGGGATTATATTTTATATGCTATTTAATTCATAAACCTGCATATTCTTGATCAATGATGAGACATAACTAATACATTCTAGCAATCTTCTTTTTCTGATAGTACTGTTAACCAGTGCACTAGAAGAGATTAGTTTTATTCAGTACTCTGTGCAAGTCTCCCGAGTCATTTTGATAGATGTAGCTGCAAGATGTAAGTGGGTCCAAAATTATTTAGACCCAATTACCTGTGCATTGGGAGCCACTTATTTTAAATTAGGTGATTCTGTTTCATCACATTCCCAATACAGTGCAAGAATATTACACTAGCAAGATCAAAGACTGTTATGAGGCTAGGTATGAAATAACCCAAATGATAAGCAAAGCATGAAGTTTCCATGTTCTGTCCTTCATACTTGACTGAAATAAAATTGAGCCTCTCATTTTGTAGTAGAAATGGATTCTCAATTACTGAAGAAAGGAAAACACGAGGGGGATTAAAATGTTTTGAAAGCATTAAACAAAATGAAATAGCCAAGTACATAAAGCAGAATCAATAGATTTTTATGAGGTTCAAGAATGTATTAACTATATAAATACCAATATCTCAAGTATAAGGAATGCGTGGACTGCATTACTTTAACAGACACCCTACAGACAACTTCTGACTTCTGAGTCTGCTCCAGAAATTTAATGTAAATTGTAATGTTCCTGTGAATTAGACATAGAAACTGATATGGGAAAGAGACAAATATGAAGTGTTTTGTCCTAGATCATGCAGCAGGTGATTGCAGCCAAAGCAAAGGCTTATTGCTCTGACAAAACAGAAGCACGATAAAAAAAATAATCGTGTGTTTGACTTAAACAGATAATATAATCACTTTGTAACATTACAATAACATTGTAACCAGTAACTACTGTATAAAACGAATAACCTTTTGTAACAGCTAAGCATAAGTATATGTAAAATATCCATAGTCCCAAAGGAGAAAAGGGAAACCTGTGGTTGTATAAAAAGGGTACAGGAAAATGTTGTAATATGTGTAAGATTGAGCAGATGAGTAGCTAACTGATTGAACCAGAATAATCCTGAAGAATAAGCAAGACAGATGTCTGGAAAAAACAAGACAAGTCCTGATTACAAAATAAAATTAAGAACAAATTCCAAGAACAAATTAAGATCACTACTTTTTTTGTTTGTAAAAAGGACCAAGAAGCATAGGAGAAAATGACATCATAATTTGTGGAAAATAAAATTACTATATAGGTATAGTTTGGAGAAACCCACATCAGTCATCTTAGATGGAGTAGATGCCTCTTATTTACGTGACCAAATAATGAGAAATCAATTTTTTATATTTTCTTTGACTTCAAGCTACTAAGACTGAAATAGTTTCAGGCTTGCTGTGATTTTGTATTCTAATTGCCTTATAAGCTGGCAATTTAAAAAGTAAGACAACAAACTAACTAAATTGTCTGGCTTTGGCATTATAGTACTTTTATTTTAGCTTCAGAGTACCTGAAGGCCAAAAAAAAAAAAAAGATTGAAGATGCCTAGAATTAATTTTAAGCAGTTGTGCTTTAGAAAAAGATAAAAACTGAAGGCATGTCCTGTTTCCTCATCAAAATTCAGAAGTCATTTTTAGAAGTCACTTCTAACTATGTCATGTTTTGGACGATTTTCTTGCTTCTTTAATTTCTGTTTCTTTGTATACAAAATGATAAAATTACCACTGGAGGATCAACATGGGTGGAAAACTGAAATTTGAAATTAATTAAACAGTATTTTATTTATGAGATTTTTGTTCATGAAATTCATTTATAGTATCCAATAATCTTTATATATTCCTTGGTCCTGGGACTCTCAGGGTTTGGGTTGGAAAGGACCTTAAAGATCATCTAGTTCTAGTCCCCCTGCCATGGACAGGATCACTGATCATGTTGCTCAAAGTCCTATCCAGCCCGGCCTTGAACACTTCCAGGGATGGGGCTTCCATAACTTCTCTGGGTGACCTGTTCTAGTGTCTCACCAGTGTCACAGTAAAGATTTTATTCCTAATATCTAATCTAAACCTACCCTGTATTAGTTTAAATCCATTCCCCCTCGTCCTATCACTACATGTCACTGTAAAAAGTCCCTCTCCCACCTTCTTGTAGGTCTTTAGGTACCAGAAGACTGATATGAGGTCTCCCCCAAGCTTTCAGCCTCTGCAGGCCGAACAATCCCAACCAGCTCAGTCTGTTTTTGTCTAAGAGGTGCTCCAGCACTCTGATCATATTTGTAGCCCTCCTCTGGACTCACCCTAACAGGTTGATGTCCCATCTGTGCTGAGGACCCCACAGCTGAACACAACACTCCAGGTGGGGTCTTACAAGAGTGGAGTAGAGGGGCAGAATCACCTCCCTCTCTTCAGTCTTTTTTTAATGCAGCCCAGTACGTGGTTGGCTTTCTGGGTTGAAAGTGCACATTTGCAGATCATGTTGAGCTGCCAACCTCTACCAACACCCTGAAGTCCTTCTCTCAGGGCTACTCTCAATCCATTCTCCTCTGAGACTGAATTTGTGATTTCCCTGACCCCTGTCAGGACTCTGCATTTGGCCTTTTTTAACCCCATGAGGAGTCTACAGGCCCACCTCTCAAGTCCATCAAGGTCCCTCTGGATGACATCCCTCCCCTCCACCATGTCAAATGCACCACACCGTTTGGTGCTGGCAAAATTGCCAAGGATGCACTCAACGCCACTGTCCAGGTCAGCAGCGAAGATGTTAAACACCACCGATCCTAATACCATCCCCTTAAGAATGGTATACATAATTTCATCATATTTTATTCTCTTCACTCCACTTTTATTCTCTAATTCAACCTAAAAAGTTTTGAAAACTTGAACACATTCTTGTTAACTCATGCAATGAATCAAGGTAGCTTTTCCCCATTCCTAACGCTGTGTCTTTACAGAGCTGTATGGGAAGAGAAGACAAAGAATAAAAATAATCCAAACCACAAAGAATCTGTAGGAAATCTCTTTGACAGTCACGAGTATCTTATAACACCGATTCCTCAGAACCAACTTCTGAAAAAATATCATTGATGGGAACAAGGTAACATTTTTAATCACAGATACTTACACTTCAGAATTTTCTACTCTCTGTTTGGGTTTTCCAAAATCTTCCAACAAAATTTCACAGGAATTAATGCAGGGACACCTTAGATTTTGGTTAATTTGTGAATTTCAGGAAAAAATGAAATACGGTATGTCTGTCCAAAATATATGAATTTTATGTGTTTTAGAAAGATAAAATTCTAATGGCAAATTCGTAATTTCAAACATTTTAAATAATTATTTAGACAAAGCTATAGTGTAGTGAATCAGGAACTTTGCAGGATACGACAAGTTACATAATTATGTTACATAAGTTACTTGATTATGATTTAGGAGAATGGAACTGCAATCTTAATACATCACAGAAGAATAATTTCAGATGGTATACATGAAATTTAACGGGTAAAATTTATACCCTTGGGTAGAAATGTTCCTCAAAAATATATAAAATGTTAATAAAAATTAATAACATTATCTAACAAGAAGAAGGAGTTCATGATGTTAAAAAACCCAATACTGCAATTCATAATGGGGTGTTCAGAGATGAAATCAATTTTACGTTACAGTATAGATCTCAGAAATTGCCATTTAAGCTTGGTTCCCTTAACGTGTGTTATACAAGCATAAAAATAATGATACTACTGATAAAAGATGATGGAGTGGAGATGACCTAGATACTGAGGAATTAATTTTTTGTCCTGTGTCAAAGGATTAACTTTAAAACATTTCAACACAAAATCAGCAAGCTAAAACTGTTATAGTAGGAGGTATTCTACAACAGTAACTGTAACTGGAAACACTGACAACAATCTTTGTCACACAGGTGGAAGTTTCTGTCTCAAATTATACATTATTTTACTCACTGTACAGAAATGTAGTATCTAAATACCATTTCAAAATTATTATCCATTGCTAATATTTAATATTTTGGGAATAGAGTTTAATAGAAGAATTGCAAGTTTTTGAAATTATGGTATAGCCAAACTGCTTACTTTTCATTACACTGTCAAAGGTCCAGGAGCATAAATTCTTTCTTTCAGGATTTTGTGCTGTATATCTAGTGGTTTATGCAATATATGCTATGTATCTTTTAGATATATATACACACAACTATACCAAACCCACTAAAATACTTGTTTTCATTCATTTCATATACATAAAAAGAAGATGTTTCGTTTCAGAGAGAAACATTCGAAATACAGAGCCACCATTCTCTATGAGTTATGTCAAACAAATTTCTTTCTGCTCAAGGAGCCTCTAGGGCAAACAGAATGTCAGGAAGCCTCAAGAATAGAGTAGAATGCAGAATAAGGAACATAAGTAAAATGTGTGGATTCATAATCACATTACACGCAATTCTGATCACCAAAAGAAGGACATGGTTCAACAAAAGAAGCTAGAAATGATAAAAAATGGATACTGGAAGAGAATGTTGATAAAAATGTAGGAGCATTCACCTGAATAATAAAAGGAAAGTGCTGAATGAGGACACATACATAATTATGGAATCTGACATAATTTTATTTCTTAGAAAACTAGAAGGGTGGTCCTTAAATGAAATTTTCAGTAGTAGTCTAAAAGAAACAATATACGTTTTTTTCTTACTAAACTGCAGAATTAATTGCCATTGGATGTCACAGACCTAAAGTATTAATGGGCTTCACATAAATTAGACAAAATTATCAAAAAAAAAGGTCCATCACGGGCTACTCAAACAGAAAGTAATAATCTCTGTTGAAGAAGTTATCAAGACAAAGATTATAAGAACCTGGAAAGGTATAGTATGGGGAATATATTTGCCTTGTACCTCTACCTTTATCCTTCAGTGACAATATTCTCCTGAGAGTAAAACTTGTCTCACAGTTGTAGAAGCTGAATTAGCTCCTTTTCCATTTCATCTGATCTATATGAAGGTTCTAAAATAAGATTACATTATTTTATAGAAACATGACATTTTTTTCAGTATATGACATAGGCCAGTTTTTGGTTTATGAATTAATATTAAATAAACTTCATATAAACATAACTAAAATGCTGGAAACAGCAATGAGACAAGAAAATGGACAGCAACAGCAGCAATCCTAATCACAACAGAGTATAGAAGAGGGCAAAATGCTCACAGAGTTCAGCCAGTGCCGCGTGGCTTTCAGAGACAAAGAACACCCTGCACCTTCTGCACTCCCTTCCTTCTTGGGAGTGAGAATCTCTTCTTTCCCCCCCGCTAGAGATGATGTGAGTGGTGTAGAATAACAACCTATGTGCACCCAGCTGCTCCAAGCTCCACCCATCACAACTACCACAGGAAAATTAACTCTGTCCTGCCCAAAACTAGGACGCTGTCCCATTTCAAAATACACGTTCTGGTTATCTTTCAATGACCTACAGTGAAATGCTGTATCATCTGTCATGCCAAGTGCAATGGACTGCCAAAGTATTTGCAGTCACAAATTTGTTTCAGACATTCATTAAGTTATTTAACTTCCATGTTCCTTTGGCTTCCTGATATCCAGAGACTTTCACAAGACATTTCTTATGTTTAGGTGCCCATGAAATTTTAATGGTATTACATGCATGCTAGTCTTTACTGTCGTAAGTCTGAAGATTGCAAATTGAGGTAAAACCTCAAAAAGATATATTCATTATTCTGCAATGTTGATAGAGGGCAGAATTAATCTCTTTTCAACACATTGCTTTTTATCTACTTTCTGTACTTACTTAATTCTATTAGGTTGAACTGTTCTTGGTTTTTTGTATTTCTCTTCCCTATTTCAACATAAGCTATGTCTATCAAAACTTCTGATTCCTGATACTCACAAAAATGACAGGAAGTATTCAGATGAGTTATGTGGTGAATAATTCTAAGTAAATTTGGTTGCTCATCATGAAGTAAGTAGTTTTCATTCATAAAATTTAGCTGGTGCTAAGCTACTTGTCCTATTACTTTAATGTTCTTCTTTCAAAAGTTATTTTTCCCATTTTTATGTGTTAATATTCCTTTATCTTTGAATGTTTTTTAAGGGTATATGGAACATTCTAACCCACTATGTTACCTGGTAAAGGACTATTTTGGATAAAAGAAATAACAAAAAGCAAGGAAACAGAGAAATTAAACACAGACACAGAAATTAATGAGCAGGTGATGACGGAGACAATAACAAAACCCAGAACTCTTCAGCCACTGACTGATGGGCCATTAAACAAATCTCTACCTTGACACAGCCTTGGAAGGGTCAGTGTGACTTAGTATTTGATGAGAACTGGAACATGATTATCAAAATATTATGAGATAGTTAAGGAGTCTTGAGGGACTCTAAGAAACTTCTTATGGGATATCAGAAGGGGCATTGTGACAGCCCATCATAAAATTTATTATGGGATGTTTGCTGAAAGGACCAAAGATGAGGAAGGGCTTCAATTGGGGTGGACTGAGCAGGGAAAAAGGATGTGAAAATACAGAGAGGAAGACATAATGCAATTCTCTGCATGTAAGCAGATTTAAGTCAGTACCAAGCCTTATGCCTGATACCTGAAGTATTATTAAATCCTTTTCTTAACTATTTTTCCTTTGTAATCTCTGTGCTATGTTGTTGGGGTTTTAAGAGTTCTTTTGTTTTTTTTTTTTCTCTTACAGAATTTTCCCAATACGTGTTGCCAAGAGACACTAAAGACTGGGTACCTAAAAGAGACAAAGACCTGGCCACAGGAGGAGGGGTCCAGCTGGCTACCCTCTTTTATCTGGGGTTTTCTCGTGTAGGGCAGAGATGCTGCGAGATCTGGACTGGGAAAAAAGGGGTTGGGTGGAGCCCCTAGCTCTCTTGTTCTCCTGGGGTTTAGAGGGGAGAGAGGCTGCGGTCACTGTGGGGAGAATTCGTTGCTGCTGTGGGCTTCTGCCTTCTGCTGCCTTCTTTCTACTGTGAGTGGAGCTCTGCTTGCTTGAGCAGCTGTTGCACCTGGACTCTATTTAACACCCTACCTCACTGAGGGGGGAACTTTTTGCCATCTGCTGGGGTGACTCAGGGGGACCCTGGGATCCCAAGCCTGCCTTTCCCTGCCCTGCTGGGAGCTGGGACATGGCTGCCCTGCCCCCACCGTTCCTTTGCCGCTGCTATGAGGCTTCTCTACACTGTAGCCCTGTTGCGGTTTGTGGGTTCCTGAGGTGGCATGGCAAGCCACAGCCTTCCCGGAGAGCGCTGCGGGACATCTTAGGGAGAACAGCTGTGCCATTTCCCATAGCCCTTCCTGGGCGGCCTGCTCGGTCCCGGTTAGACTGCAGACACCACAACACAATGATGATAAAGGAGGCGAGAAGGCTCCCTGCATGGGGACCTCAGAAGATATTTATTCCATGGTGACTCCCAGAGGCAGAGAGCCAGTGCATGTGCTGCCCCCACATGATGTGCTCTCCCCCAAAAGCAGAGAGCCAGCACATGGCATGGTGCCCCAAGGCAGAGAGAGAGCGAACACAGCCTGGAGACCCTTATCTTGGGGAAGAGGGGGGTGGAGAGAGCACATGGACAAATGGTCTCAGAGCATAGGGGCGGTACATGGGTGGAGTTGGGGTAACAGGACCAATGGGAGAAACCCAAGGGAGTGGTTAGGACTGGGGGGGGAGGAAGGGGGGAACCACGTGGGAAAGGCAGGCAATTCAGTAAGAACAGGGGAGGGGATCACCACATAGCCGCACACCCCCTGACTGCCCAGATGTCCTGGGGTTCCTGCTGCAGCTCCAGAGTTTGATACATCTCATCTGTCACCTGGGATTTTGTGCTCATCCCTGCTATTCCGGCCTGCTGTTCCCAAGGGTCCTGCTGGGGAACTGGGATCGGCTGCCCAGAGGGTTTGTGAAGCCTTTCTCCCATCCCTTCCCAGCCCAGCCCAGCCGCCATTGCCGTGTGCTCCCCGAGCTCGCTCCGGAGCGCCCCCTGCAGGCGCGGGGGAACCATCACACCCGCCCTGCCCAGCGGGAGCCGCCAGCGCCCCCTGCCGGCCGTGAGCGTCACTGCACCCAAGGGGAAAGGGCCTGACAGCCGGGAAGGGGTCACTGGGTTCTGGGTCTGTTTGGTGTTACTGCCACAGTTACTGTTGTTTGTTTGCCTTGCTATATATCTATACATTAGTAAAGAACTGTTATTGCTATTCCTCATATCTTTGCCTGAAAGCCCCTTAATTTCAAAATTATAGTAATTCAGAGGGAAGGGGGTTACATTTTCCATTCCAAGGGAGTCTCCTGCCTTCCTTAGCAGACACCTGTCTTTCAAATCAAGCCATATGTATGAGGGCTGCAAGGTCTAACTGCAAGCAACTAAGGAAGAGATCACATGGGCTGTAATTCTTGGAGCCAACAGCTAGGGAGGCCAGGGTGTGTGTGGTGTGTGTGAGCGAGAAGTTTGAATGCCAGCAATTGGAAAGACTTGGACATTTTTGTACTTTCCCCAGTGAACTGAGTCCTCTGTGCATGTGTATATTTGGTTTATATGAAATGCTATTGGTAGCAGGGGTGGTTGCAGGGGTGGTTGCTGTGGAAAGACATTAGGAGCTGTCCCCACCGCACCACCAGTTCCAGTCACCTTTGAACCTGCTAGCCAAAGCTGAGTTATTAGCAGTGCCTGTAGCACCTGTCTGATTACATAACTAAGAAAGAATAAGAACCTTATTGTGGCAAAGAAAGAAATGGAAACTACGGGACTTAACAGAATTTGATTTTGCTAAACACTCATACAAAAGCAGTTTTGGATTGTTTTGATCTTCTGTAATAGGGAGATCCTGATGTTGATATATGGAAAAGTTAAATCCAACTTATACTATGTCACTTACTGCAGTAGGAACAGGATTTCTGCCTACAGGTCTTTATTATGGAAGGACTAAGCTTGCTCTAAGGGGTTTGTTTCCTGCCAATTTATTTCACACATTTCTTTGCCTGTGTAATTAATTGCTGTGTTTGCATCTGCTGGAAAACCTGTTCTAGTGTGCCTGACTGTCTGTGGCAGGGGGGTTAGAACTATATGATCTTTAAAGTCACTTTCAAACCCAAACCGTTCTATGCTATGATTGTATGAATGTTTGCTGAAGAGAACTAAAAAAATTAAAAATCCACATTCTGTTCGTTGCAGATTCTTCAACTCAGTTTAACTGGGAAGAGCTTTAGGTCTACAGGCAGAAATGTACTGCATCCAAAACTGTGGTCCATAAGCTATTATGGAAAAAAATAAGGCATTCTTCTCCAAGTACTGCTGTGAAATTTTGTTCAGTTGCTCTAAAATTCATTGTCCATATGGATAGTAAGTTAAGGTAAAATTAGCTTTGTGCCTTGCTATTTCAACATAATCAAGTATGTGAACATGAGAAAAACCTTCACACAGCTACCCTACAGTACATGAAATTTTTGAAGATATTTTTAGCATTTGTATTCATGCAAATTGATGATACATTAAAAATCAGAGGTAAAAAATTGTTGCAATTATGGAAGTAGCATGAAAAATGTGCAAACATTTTGTTGTGAAAACTTTTTCATTATAAAATATTTCAGTCTTACCAAACAAAACCAATTAATTTTTTTTTCCGAAGTGCTCAAAATTTATTAAATAATTTTTAATATTAGCCTCATTTACTCTTGAAAGACTAAGACAGAATCTTTTTGGTTGCAATTTAAACCCTAGATTCCTTTTTCATTTCCCCATTCATGGCTAAAATATATTTTTATATACACACATTTATGACTAAATGTATAGCTCACATTTATCTACTGGAAATCATGTCATGAATATTTTTCACTAGAAAACATAAGTCAGCAGAGAATGGAAAAACAGACTTGAAATATTTGTAGGTGTATGGTAAAAGGTATAGGAAGTCTAATATTTTACTGAACAGATAAAAAATATATTATGGCTAGAAAAAAAAATTCAATTTGGAGCAAAAATATATTTCTCATTTTAGTTTCTTAACAAAATATTACTATTTTGTAATAGAAAAATGTGTAAAAAATTTTTGTCTTAAAATTTCTTATCAAAAATTTGAGTATTGAAAATCACAAGTTATGCAAATATTGCTGAAGTATACTGTTCTCTTTAAGATTTGCATTTTAGTTTTATCAAAAGTTTACATGCCAGTAAAAAAAAATTTCAATTTTGTCATGCAGAAAATGTCAAATAAATAAAACCAGCAGTAATTTGTTTTAGCAATGGAGATTCCAAATTAATACAGTACACATTTTCCATTAAAAAACAGATTCTATCACCTGTCACAGAAAGTAAATGGTTCCATACCTTAATCAAAAGGGAATAGATACTGAAGGGCTAAACTTTTTTTACACTTGTGTATGCTCTGTTTTGCATCTTCAATCCTTTTGCTAGTGGTACTGATTTTTATGGAAGACTGGACAGAGAGAGAGAGAGAGGCATATTTGTCAGAAAAATCAATGACAGTTTTCTTATACAACAAATTGCTGTTGAGGAATGCCACTAAATATGTTTTACTGCTTGCTCCTGAAGTGGAATCTCTGAAAAAAAGGACATTTCTACATCTTATTCTCTACTTTAATGTACTGACTTATAGGAAGAAGCATACCTGACTGAGCAAAAGTTACAGAGCAACATTCTTGGTGCATTTACTGCAAAGAAGTTGCTTCTTACAATATAATTAACGGTGACAGGACAAAGAGAAACAGCCAGTTCTTTCTTGAGGTCTCTAAAAAAATAACAGTCTTGTTTCCTGAAAGAATAAAGTGATTATTGAAAAGTATAGTTAGATTTTTGCAGGGTTACCAGAGGAATAAGCCATGATATGTTCTGAATATATTTGAATCCTGCTAAATTCTACCATTTTTTGTTTACTGACACTACTCTCTTCTACCTCTTTCTTGCTGCTCTCTCCTCTGCTTACACAAGTGCACACTTACAAGAAGGCTCCAGATCAGACCAAGCTTCCTCTTCTGTTACTGCAACCTGTCTGGATTTCCCAGCACTGTTGTAAACAAGGACATGAATATATTAAAAAAGGTCAACGGGCACCAGAAGAAGTTCTGCGATGAAACTTTTTCTTCCTGATGGTGATCAAACACTAGAACAGGCTACTCAAAATGATTGGGTGAGGTTTGGGGATCTCAGTTTCTGGAGGTGCTCAGAACTCAGCTAGACAAGGCCCTGAGCACCTGCTTCAAATAAACCCAGTCTGAGGAGGAGGTTAGATTAGATGACCCCAGATCCCTTAAAACAAATTAGCCTATCACCCTATAAATTAAAAACATAATATTCCTCCTAATTTTGGGCTACCCATTTGCCTTATTTCAAGCTTTTGTCTAGATCTTTTCTTTGTAAAAACATTCAGTAAAAATTGAGTTTACCACAACTGCAAATAACATTTTGTGCTTCTCAAATTATCAGGTCTTCCTAATTTGAAATTACTACTATTTTCCTCAGTGTATATACAACACAGTGTCATATACACGATAATTTCTTAGTCTGATACATCTCTAGATGATATCCTTCAATGTTGGTTTCGGGGGGTGTTCTGGTGGAGTGCTATGACCTTCCGAAACCGACTCTAGTAGAAAGTTGCTTGGCAGCCACTGCATTCACACAGACACACACACGCTGGACAGCTTCTCAGCAGATCGACGGCAAAGAGGCAGGAAGGGTCCTTGTGTGGAATTTCCACGGCAGAGGTTTATTTCAGCCCCACACGTGAAGGGGAGCCACGGACAAAAGACATGGAAGGATGGAGGATCCAAGGTTATATATGGGGGCAGGGAAAGCATCAGGGACAGGGGCGGTGCATAGGCGGGACTAGGGTATGGGAGCCAATGGGAAAATCTGAGGGAGCGGTGAGGAACAAGGTCCAATGGGAGAGTGGGGAAGGGAGAATTTTCTAGGAAAGGAACAAGTAAGGTATAAGGGGGTGGGGAGGCCAACTGGGGAAGCAGAAGTGGGATACATTTTGCATAATGAAACAGCATCCTAGGAAAGGTCCTTTTAGTTCACCCTAACCTGGAGAGGATTTCTATCCCTAGGGATGGTCCCACCAGTGGACTCCCTTTGTCCCTTGTGTTATGGGCCCACTAGCCCCCACACTTCAAGAAAAAAGTCTATCCTCCCTGAGCTTATCTTGTAGGACAACATTCCTTCTTCATTTTCAAAAGTCTTTTGAAAACCTGACTCAGTTCTTATGAGACTCTTAGCAGGCTTGGCAAGCATGGGGAATAATTCAGGAACAAAGAAGAGGCAATGTGTTTAAGACAATTAGAAAAAGAGAAGGAAAAAAGGGATACAATTAGGCCCTCAGAATAATATTGTTGTCATGGTCTTTTTTTCCTCCATTTTTTCAACTATTTTAATGAAATTGCATGCTTGAATTTTGTAGAGTCCTTTTTTTTGTCTTTTTCACAATTTTTAACTTCAGATTAGCCTTGGCTTTTTTAACCCCATCCCTACAGGACAGGACAGCATCTCTAGACTTCTCCTGAGTCACCTGCCCCTGCTTCCAACTCTTCTTTCTTCTTTGTACATCCCAGTTCAGTCAGGAGCTTTTTGCTCATTAAAGCAGGTCTCCTTCTGCCTTTGAATTCAAGAAATTGTCTTCAAATGCCTGCCAAATTTTATTCATAACACAAACTTTAGGAAAATAGGAAGTAAATGCTCACAGAAAAAGATAAAACAAACAAAAAACTCCAACACTGACAAGTGACTGGAAAGTGCTACAAAGCACTGTCAGATTCAGTTAGCTGTCCACACAGTCAGTAATTGTATCGTAGAAAACAACTTACCATTAATTTTCAGGAGACTGGAGAAAAGAACAGAGCTATTATAAAACAAACAAACAGGCAAACACAACCACTAGTATAAGCTTACTAAGTAATTCTTTTGATTGCTTTTGCTCCACTGATGTTAAGCCCTGTTTCTTTAATATTTCTTGATCTTTTGTGATGTGGAAGCGTGAACTTGTATATAAAAAGCTTGTCATCATTGTTCTCAATTTTTTCATCAATGTGATATTCTTTTCCCAGTTGTTGATTCCAGACTTGCTTATTTTCAGCATTTTTATTATCTACTGTGAATTGCCAGTACAAACCTACTGCTAAATCTGAAATATGTTCTGCTTCTCTTTGGCACAAAAGCAGAAGAGCACTTAATGAAATTTATGCTAACAAGGCTTAGATTCAGGTGCAAAATGCTTAATACAATTGTATCTGAGGTGAATTCCATTATTAAAGTAAACATGTTCCTTCACTCTAATTATTCTTTTTTTTACAACCTGAGAGTTAGGGACAAAGTCAGACCACATGAGGTCAATATTATTGTAGCAAACAGACAGTAGTAATTTAGACTATTAGTCACTTAACTATAACAGAACTGCTTGTCCTTGTTTGGTTACACATCCCATTATCAATGTGGATAAAACACATTGATTTACTATTCTCTCATGAGACACTTGAATTCTGCATACAGGTAGCTAATGCATAAAATACTTTTAAATTGCCAATCATAACACTGAAAAAGCTAGCATTGCTACATACTAAGCTGTTGAAATTTGGGGTAAAATGATGTAACTTCCATAAATATGTAACATCCAAAAATAAAAATCAAAATGACTGGAAACTGAAACCAAATTCACCATACTTCAGTTACTACTGCAGGTAGGAAACATATAAAGAAAAGTGCTTAGGTTTACATCTCCTCTTGCATAAAAGAATGATTTAATTTGCCTATTGCTGTAGTGAAAAATCTCTTACTTCAATGAATTGAACCCTGATAGAATTCTCCCTGAGACCACTCTTTTTTAGCTGAACAGTTTCACCTCTCCAGCCTTTCCCTTTATGAAAGATGCTCCAGATCCTTAATCATATTTGTGGTGCTGTCCTGGACTTGCTCCAGTATATACATACCTTTCTTGTATTAGGGAGCTCAGAACTAGACACTGCATTCCAGCTGTGCAGAGGAAAGCAGAGGGAAAGATACAGAAGTACACTTGCATTCAGTAGCCTTCCAGGGAGTAAATATGATAAAGATGAGAAATTTCTGAATGTTTATTTATCAATATCTCTTTAATGAGTTGCCCTCTTTAAAAGTTCTCAGCCTTTTCATTCCCAGTGACTTCTATTTACACCCCTAACTTCATTGCCTCTGTGTATAACATCTTTTTGGAAGTCTGCTCTACCAATAAAATTAATTCAGATTCAGTTTAAAAATAACTCTGCATTGAGAGTGGGAAGAGGTAGTATTTGCATATTATGGAATATTACCGTGTGGCTTTGCTAGTAGTTATGCAGACAGTGGCCAAGAGGAGGCAAATCTCCCTGCCAGGCTAGGAATGTTTTCAGAGACTGACAACAGCTTCATCATGGAAGAAAACTCTGTTCTGGAATACTGCTCTGAGAAATTACTCTTCTGCAGGAAGACTCTGCCTAGATATGTGACATATATGCACATCCTGGTTCTAAAATCCCAGATAATATTTTCTATCAGCTACTCAACTGACCATACTGTTTGCATTTATTTCTATTTTCAAATCTAGTAACCATTTCCTTAACAGTACCTATGACTAAGTAAAAATTAGTCTTCAGTTTCCTTGTTGTTATGACTGGTACTACGGACCTTTCAAGGTAAGTTACGTTTAACAGGAATGTTAAATGAGCCTACTGGTTTAGTCTCCAAGGAATGCTCAAAGTCAGCAGACTCAAAAGTCAGTGAGTATAAACTGGCAGCCATGAGGACTGGTTTGGCCAGAGAAGTCTCTCTTGGAGTACATTAGTAAGCAAGAAATTTATTGGAGGACAAGAGGCTGAACTCATCACTTGAGCTAACTGGAAAAGTGTATTGTAGGAGGAAGTAGAAGAATCCTGAAAAGATTCAGGAGGAACAGGCTTCCTATAGAAAAACCTCTCACAGGAAAGCAGAGTGGCCCAAGGTAGTGTTTTCCAAAATCAGTGAAGAAAAGTTAGGATTCAGTTATGGCTATCTAGATTGCAGTATTTTCTCTTGCTTTATAGTTACTGAAACAGGAGATTGCTTACTTGCTTATGTGGGGCAGAAAATACAAAAAATATATTTTTCATCAGGTCTTGAATCCGGTTTTGAAAATAAAATGCATCAGGATTTAAACTTAAAAAAAAAAAGAAAACCCAACCCCCTCCTACTTACACAAATATATGAGGAAATAACCTCAAGATATATACCTTTTTAAAGTAGTTCTTTCACGTATAATGGGATTTTATGTCAGTTAAAGACTCTAAGGCAAAGAACAAATTCTACACTGTAGAAATTGAGAGTGGGAATGATGGAATTTATTAAAAGCAAATCTGCCAAACCATTTTTTCATGCCTTATCTTTTAAAATATTTTCATTTTCCAAATAGTTTATGATATTGAATCATCATAGAATGGTTTGGATTGGAAGTGACCATAAAGACCCTCTAGTTCAAAGCCTCCTGTCATGGGCAGGGTCATCTTTCACTGGACCAGGTTGCTCAGAGCCCCATTCAACCCAGCATTGAACACTTGATGGGGCAGCCACAGCATCTCTGAGCAACCTATTCCAGTGTCTCACCACCCTCACAGTAAAGATTTTCTTCCTAATATCACATCTAAATTTACTGTCTTTCTGTTTAGAGCCATTAGCCCGTGTCCTATCACTACATGCCTCTGTAAAAAGTATATCTAAAAGTACATAGAAATTTATAAACAATTATTCGCTCTTGGTTGTGAATAACACAATCAGGTTGCGAGAAAAAAGTATCTGGACCTTATATTTTTCCAGTAAATTAGCACACTAACACACTGTGGAAATTAAAAGGCTTGAATAAAGCTTAAAATGCTCACACAAAAATTGAAAGTGCCTATTAGTTTTTTTCCCTCACTTTTACAGCGAATTTCAAATCCAGACATGGTTCAACCTAGTAACCCAGCTCATAGGCAGCTGTATTCCGCTTTAATGTCCTTATTTTTGATTGAATTTACACATTGTCACATTCAGTTTCTTTTTCATAACTAAAATATTTATCAACATTTTGATAGCCTTAAACTGCCTCAGTGAAGGACAGGTCACAGTGTTATTGTCAATGTATCAATATTTATGTTTAAGTGTCAGATTAGGTACCTAACCATGACTGAAAGATTATTTTAGATTTTCTCAGTTTGTTATACAAAGAAATTGTCAAAATACCAGTCCCCTTTCTGTGCATTCCTTCTGAAATAGAATTACATGCTGAATGACATCAATGGAAATCTAAAATAAATTTTAAAAATATTTATGAAATCATCAGATTGCTGGCATTTAGTAAAACAACAGTGTTCAGTCTTTTGATTTTTGGAAATGTGTTTAAATAAACAGACCAGAGTGATGAGTTTTCCTTATTGAGTTGGTGAATTACACTTGCTACCACTCTTGTTTATAAGAATATTTCTTATGATCAGGAAAAAAGGAAAAGATAAAGTAAATCCTTATCTATTCCAAAATCTAGTTGAATTGAAATATCACCTCAAACTGTTCATGAATTTTTATGTTTTCTGTATTCTCAAGAGAGATAACGAAAGGATAAGAAAACAAGATAACAAAAACATGCACCCCCACAAAAAACCCCAAACCAACAAAAAATCAAAGAACACAATCAAAACAAGCAATCTTAGTCTAAGTAAATATTTTTGTTACAATCACCACAGCTTCATGAAGGCCAGACTTAACTCTGTGGTAAGTCGGACCTGCAGAGTAGATGGTAAGATCTTTGTCAATTGACACCTCAGAAGACTAAGAATATAGTGCACTTTCATAAAGATACCTCACAGATTATTTTATTGTATTGAGCCACTACATTGTGACTAGGACATCATCCCCTAGCTAGGACTACTATCAAACTGATGGCTACATAACATATACATTCGATCATTCCAAACTGGGATTCACAGACACATTCCCATGTGGTAAAAATTGGCATGGGTATAATTAATTTTTGCAGTATATACATTCTAAACGTACTAAAATTTCAGATAAACTCTCTCTAAGCATTTTCCTTATGTCCCAATCCACAATATCTATCAGAAACTACCAGCAGCTAAGAAACTTCTAGTAGCTAGAAGTATTAGCCCAAAATGTTCTATACCTGTTTAACTGTAGGAAAGTGGCATACTTTCCTATATAAATTTAAATATACATTTCTCTATAGTATGTTTCATTGTGGGGAAAAAAACCAGCTCATTGAATCTTTTTATCCTGCTTACCACTCACACTTCTGTACTGTAAGATTAGTACTAGTCATTTCTATTTAATAATTCAATTTAATAATTCTAGTGAAAATTAACGATTTCTTATCTTTGCTGTGAAGTCATTCCTGACTTGTGACTACATGGTCCTTTTTCTTTAAGTAGCACTGTACACAATTTTTTCCAGAGGATGTTTGGCTTCCTAAATAAATGTTTGACTTGAACATGAGACAAATTAATTTTGATTAGTATTTTTTATTTTTTCTTGTTGTTCATTACTTGTGACTCTACTTTCTAACTAAATTTACTTTCTCACTCTTCCAAGATTGGGTATTCATAGCCAAGAAAGAAAAAGAAAATAAAATCAATGTAATTTTCAGATACCAAACAAAATGAATCCCTTTCTTAGAAAAAAATTTCTTTAATGTAAATTGAAGCACAAACATTATAAGAACAACAAGTTTGGTCATTAACATAGTAGTAAGCTCAACTAATTTTAGTACATCTATCGTGATATTTTTTAGCTCATGGGCAAGGTTGGTAACTATTCTAATAATATACCTTTGGGCTAAAAAAATTTCACTGAAGTAATTAATGATCTGATAGACCTCTATACAGAGCACTACCAAATACACTGGAAAAGTTTTTAATAACTCACATTAATTTAGTCTGATTTCTATCAGATTGCTTCTCTTTATCCAGTGGACACTTTTATTTAAGATCAATGACATGATGTGATCCACACCTCATGATTTCCAATTAATTTGATAATATTACTAACACATTTTGTTTTGAGAAGAAGAAAAAAGTTTATTTTGATTTAATATAGCATAAAGCAAATGTAAAGACCTTGATCTGTTTAGCTTGGGCTATGAAGTCTCAGTGAGAACAAAGACAACCTTTTAAGCTGAGCTGAGTGCAGGAGTTATAGAAAAGATCTGAGTCAAGATGTGCTAAACCTTTACAGAATACCACAGTCTAAAAACTTGTGTTCTGTATACTAACTGGTTTCTCAATCTTTGATTAATTTTGCCATTCTTTATGAAAACAACTCTTAGATTTTCAATTCAGGATGTTTAGGTTGCATCAAATTCAGATGTTTCATCTGTTACAAGCTAGCAACAAAGCAGTCCACAGTGTAAATGTTCATCTTCAGGATTAATTGATGGTCCAAGTACTGGGACAGGATAGAGCTATGTATTCCTTTCTGCTTCTGGTTTGGCTATCCGTTGTCTTGCCTGCTTTAACAAAAATTTCCTCTTGCATCCACAGTATATATAATACACTGAAATAACAAATCTTGTCTACCATTACAGTCATATAATAAATGTCTCTACTTAAATATTTCTCATATGCAAAAGTATGTGGCCTTTGTGAATGAAGCAGTCTTTGATCAGGAAAGACATCCTTGCTACATCCTACAGTATGGGTTATAGTGGCTGGAAATAAAGGATGGAAGGGCAAAATATGCTGGATGAGCAAAATAAATTCTAAATCAGTACATGTCAAATAATTTTGTATAACCAATATTTCACAGTGCTCTACTATTCATTTATCTGTATGCTAGATACAAATTTAAGTAACAGAATGCATTCTTAAAATCTTTCAATTAGGACCTTAATGTCAATGGCAATTAATAGGCTATTACAAATCTAGTGCTTGCTGGATTCACAGACTTTTTCCGATTTGGGTCAGAAGTTACCATCTTGAACTTAATAAAAAGAATTCTGGAAAAATGGACTAATGTGGCATGTTTATGAAAGACTATTTCTGTGTAGACAAAATTAGTCAGTACAATCCTCATGCCTTTCAGTGAAAGTCAGTATAACCTCCCTTCATATAGCCTTTTTCTCAGACTTACTTGAAAGTAAATTATATTTGTAATTCATAGGTACTATTATATCCTGGATAGATCAATCTACACCTGATTTATTGTCTATTTCAACCACTCTCTACCCACTATATCATGTCTAGGTGGTTTTTTTAGCTGTTTGGCACATCTCGCTCAAGATGAGAGTTTGATTTTTTAAAAGTGCTTGGATCATTTCTATTTAGTCACTTGGCTGCTTCTTATAATCTCCTGCATTTTTAAAATCTTTTTCATGTACTTTGTAAACACCTCTGGCTGCCTCACTTATGGTGAATAACAGCTATGTCCCTCCCCCATTCCAAATCTTTTCTCCAAACTCTGTCTTTTCCTGACAGTATTTATAATCTTCTCTCAAAAGTTTCTCAGTTTACTCCGACTTATCTTAGAGCTCCCCTTGCTGTTGGATGCTGTTATGAGGCAGTGAAGCTTAAACAAAAATTGGCATCTGATACATACAGCATTCAAATAACAGTTTACAGTATTTTGATGGTATTATATAACCCAGAATGATAGAGCCAATTGGGCAAATTTTTAATTTTCAGTAAGAACTGCTAAATAATGCAAAGTTTGTTTATGCCATCCACAAATTTTTGAAGAAAACTATAGTTTACAATACAAGTTTTCTTCAGAAATATATAGAAATACAAGTCTTTCTAGCAAAAGATTATGCTTATGGAAAATATTACTTTTGCTTTCAAAATAATTATTTTTGCTACTTTAAAAGTATTAATTTTACCAATATGGACTAAAGCTACCAAAATAAAAAAGTATTTTAATAGATAAATTGAAAAATTATCATTCAAGTAGCAATATATCTGCAGACACAATCAATGAAAAATTAAATATCTAGAATATAATTATGGTGAGTTCTATAAATCTATAAATTAAGACTGAAGTGCCATTTCTCATACAATGGACCTCAATTTATCCATCACTCAAGTATCATTCTTAATCAAAAGGCTACTAAAAACATAACATTTTAAGTTAGCACAGCTTTTTAAAACCGAAAATATTTTTTTTACAAATAACTTATTCTTTGTCTTTATGAAAGTATTATAAAAGGTTATCTTAAATCTTTTGAATTTAGACAATGTCATTAAAAAATAATTTAAAAATATCATTAGCAACTGTGTGACTAGGTATAATTTATTATTGCTATTGGTGGCATTTTTTAAATACCAAGCCAAAAGCCTTCTCTACTAAAAGACACAGGATTTTAAATACAATATTTCAATAAGAATTAGTCATATTTGAAATCATTAAAAATCTTGATTTATGGATCTAATAATTGTTTATGTAAATATTATCATATGCTGTTTCTAACAGTACCATAAGAGGATTGGGGTTTACTAATCACTGCAACAATACTAATGACTACAGTATTAATGGCAGGAATTTTTAATTTATAATCCTTACAAACAAGAGTTCACATTCACATTCAGAATATGAGATACTGAGACTGAGCTTTTTGATGGAAACTGTAAGAAGCTTGAAAGCTTTTGGAGAGTACTGCAGTAGAAAACCCAAAACACTTTGAACTTCATTATCTATTTTTTTCAAAACTATGGGGTTTTTTCCCCACAAAACAGAAAATTAAATCTTCTCTATCAGAGACTGGGGGGG